>JAJHSJ010000761.1:0-57785 GCA_021015155.1 Magnolia officinalis | reverse complement strand
GTGATATGGGTCGTGGTTTTCATGTTACACGGGTCGTGGTTGCCATTCCGTTTTCCCCGATCTACGATTCAATGTGGATAACAACCACAATTTATTGTGGATGACAACCACGACCCATTGTTCGTCATATCCACGATCATTTCCTTCGGAATCAGCGCCACATTCTTTTTCAGAAAATCGCATTAATGTCATTACTTCCCCATAATCCCTTCAGAATTAGCGCGACCCTTCGGAATCAGCGCCTTAACCATTAGTTGACCAGCCTATAAAAGCGGTACTTACGTTTCAAATTACTTTCATAAGCCAATTCGAACCAGAATCCTTATTACGACACCTTAAGCATTTAAGGATTTCTTTGCTCTTTCAATCAAAATAATGGAGGAGATATTTGAAGAAGTCATCGAGTCCTTCTCGCGTTCTTCATTTATGGGTGATCTCTTCCCTTTCCTCAAGGATGTTGTAGTTGTCATGGATCGTGGTTGTCATATTATAAGGGTCGTGGTTTTCATGTTATATGGGTCGTGATTTACATGGGTCGTCACTGCCATGTTGCATAGGTCGTAGTTTTCATGTTATATGGGTCGTGGTTGTCATGTTATATGGGTTGTAGTTGTCATGGATCGTAGTTATCATGTTATGTAGGTTGTGGTTGTCATGTTATATGGGTCGCAGTTGTTGAATGTTCACCACGACACATATAACATGACAACCACGACCCATATAACATGATAACCACAACCTATACTGCATTACAACCACCTGATGCGACCTATGCTACTATATAGATATCATTTGCACGATATCTACGTATGTCATGTACTAACTTTGATGGACGGTAAGAATCTTACAACCACGACCCTTACCACATTACAACCACAACCCTCGTGCTTGTCATGTTATATGGGTCGTGGTTCTCATTTCCTGCTCCCAGATTGCATGACAACCACGACCCATATATGCATATAAGATCCTTACCGTCCATCAAAGTTAGAAAAATAACGTGCCCTTTCGTACCAAAGCTAGCTTGACATTTTTCGAATATGAGATGACTATTGATGAACTGCAGGAGCAAGAAATGCAGGCTATATGGGTCGTGGTTGTCATGAGGCACGAGTCGTAGTTGTCATGTTATATGGGTCGTGGTTGTCATGTTATATGGGTCGTAGTTGTCATATTATATGTGTATATAGTTGCCATATAGGTTGTGGTTTGCATGGGTCGTAGTTGCCATGT
This sequence comes from Magnolia officinalis, assembly GCA_021015155.1. Taxonomy (NCBI): domain Eukaryota; kingdom Viridiplantae; phylum Streptophyta; class Magnoliopsida; order Magnoliales; family Magnoliaceae; genus Magnolia; species Magnolia officinalis. The sequence continues at coordinate 56,552 of JAJHSJ010000761.1, read as the reverse complement.
GATATGGGTTGTGGTTGTTGTCATTGCCTGGATTGTGGTTGTGGTTTTCAACATGTTCACTTCCTTTCTACCAAACCATTGGTACCATAACTTAAGGCCCACAATGGGGTAATCCGATCCATCCACCTTGTCAGCTAGCTCACCGTGGGCTCAAAAAGTCCTGACTTGGACAGTGTGGATTATGGACGGCATGGATGCCTTACTCATAAAATGACACGGCATGGATTATAGGCAGCATGGATGCCTTACCCCTAAAATGACACGGCAAAAAGGATAGGCGGCATGGATTATAGATGGCATGAATGAAACACATAAGCACCGAGCACCAGCCATTGCCCGCTGGTGAGGCGGGGGGAGTTAGTCAATCCGTCATTTTCTCGAGAGAGTAGCTACTCCATCTCTTCAGGATCGTACCACTTCTGAACCAAGGACAGGGGCATTTTCGTCCGAAAACAATATCCAGAACTTGTCAGAAGGCCACTCTTGGGATATATGGAACGTCGTAGCTTTCTAAGTAATTTGCCCAAACTTCGAGGTTAGTACGGTCAAAAATCCCTTATTTTGAAGTAGTTGCACTCCTCCTTTCATGATGTTAAACATCATATAGTAAAATACATTTTTTATTTTGTGTTATTTCTAAACTTTTAAATTCTTTTCTATTTCAACAAAGAATAAAAAATAGAACCACCACCTGTTTAAACTCGGCCCGGCTGGTTCAAAGTTTTCTACTCGATTGAACCGGCTCGAACTAGATTTTTCTGAAACAAACCAAACTCGAGCCGCATGGGTTGGCTCGAAACCCAAACCGACCCCATCCACAAACTGGAGTGGCACAAAAATGAGCCAAACCAAATTAGGGCTAATTCAACCCGGCCGGATCATTGCCCACCACTAGCACTAACGCTCCTCAAGCTCTGGGTTGTACCAACAGTTCAAAGGAGATCAAAGTTACATGGGCCCCGCAATTATATGTATTTATTATATCCACATCGTTTATCCATTTGGCGAGATCATTTTAGAACATGAGCTTAAAAATGAGTCATATCCAAAGCTCAAGTGTACCACACCACAAATAGTAGTGGGGACAATGATTCTCACTGTTAAAACATTCATAGGTTCCACCATAACGTTTAGTTCCCATTCAATCTGTTAATAAGATCACACGGTCCGGGATGCAGAGGAAAAACAAATATCATATTGATCCAAAACTTCCGTGACCCCAAAAGGGTTTCAATGGTAGACGTTCAATCCCCCCCATTGCTTTTTGCAGTGTGGTCCACTTAATCTTTAAATCTGTCTTATTTTTCAGCTCAAGCATTACAAACGAGCTGGCCAAATGGACGGACGGCTTGGATATAACACATACCTCGTGGTGTGAGACCTGCGCACTTTGTGGAGTCAACACACCAGCAAGGTCGGTAGTGTGTAGTACACCAGCCAATTGCTTCCATTAGATAGGGATGTAACGTACTTACATTTCGTGCCAAAAGGAATAGTAAGGTATTCCCCCTTCAGCAAAACATATAGGTCACTGATATCGGACTCGGGGGCACCTTGTGTAGTCATGTGCTTAACTGATCCAAACCATTGATCTGCCGGGCCCACTGTGAATGTGGTATTCACCAAAAATTTCAGATCTTAGGCTTTATTGTGTTTGCAATTTTTTTAAACACCCAAGGGGATTGTGGTTACAAAGCACGGCTCATCGTATCCTAAAAGCTATTTGTTAGCAACGGTTAATAGTCTCTATTTATTTGAGAAGAGACAAATAATGCTTTAAAGACAGCAACCACATGTGCTTCCTTAAGATTTTCGATTTCTTTTGTTATTTTACAGAAATTACAAATCTATAATTTAATAATATCAGGTTTGAAAACATCGTCTTTATAGCCCAATTTTTTTTTTAAACATGACCACAAACTTAGAAGATGGGCTATACCAATGGGAACAATGAAAAATTGTACCTAAAACTTCTATGTTCGTGAAGTGTAGCTCGTCAGTATTTTGAATCAGGTGTTGTCTTTGTATTTTTTTTATTGTGGTGATTGACACTTGATTAAGTGATTGATGAAAGATATAAACACAACTAATGGTAGCCACACATATTGTTTCCTCTGGTGTGGCCCACTTGAGTTCGGGATCTGACAACCTTTTTGGCCACAAGGATTACTCCAAGTACACAAAAGATAAAGGGAATAGATGTTACACATACATATGGTGGACCCCCCAGATTTAATGTTGTGCACCTACCTAAAAGTCTGTTATGGGAAAGACAAATCAGATGAGGTAGGAGAACCGTGATTGAAGGGGAAAGTTGCTATATATGGAGAGAAACAGAAAGAATTTTTAAAAAAATAAATGAAAATCTATAATTTATTTATTGTTATCATTTTTTCCTTTGTCTTAAGTGGTTTTAGTAACTTCTAAAGCTGATTAATCTCATATTACTTCTTCAATCCGACGGCAAGCAATAGGCGACTAATGTTCGAGTCTAAGCCGTGGCTGAGGTGAGACAAAATCGTGATTAATAGACGAAAATTGTAATTATGATGAAACGTCCAGAAAGTTCCATCCCTGAGAATGGTGATTGAGCGTTTTGATCTGGTGGGCCTCCATGCGGATGAGCAAAGGGTCGAAATAGACAACTCTGACCATCTAATTAATTATTATGAGTTTTTTGGCTGTTGAATGAGGAATATCATTGTTTAACTTGTAGACAGATGATTGATATCTTGGCTTCTGAGCTAATGGGCCCCACATGGTGGCCTAAAAAACCATTGGTCCTGATCACGACAGACAAATGCCACGCGTACAATAGAGGAGATGTTTTCGTTCGCAATCCATGGAGTTCCATGAACGGTCTTCATCGTAATGGCATCTCTCCATGGAGAAAGAAGGTGTATGTGTGATCTACCACAAACTAGCAATCAAAACCAAGCAAAAACTCTAGCTGAACGTTGGAAATACGTACCCGGCTGGATGATTGGAACTGGCAGGCCGTTGCAGTTGCCAATGCGTGGTTGATCACGGCACAAACAGATGTATTGTAGAGTGGTTGTATTGAATCCGCACCGCCCATTCGTTTCCATGCAACCTAGACACCACCCACTTTCTGTTGTCCACTCCACTTCAAAACCTTCTTTCAGGACTTCCCCGAATATTTTTGGATTGACCTCGAGTCGAGGCTTAGCCGTTCCGATAAGAGAAATATTGCTGATATGGCAGTTACGAAGGAGGTCGTTGTAAGGAGGGAAAGGTTGGAATGTAAAGAAAGCAGAATTGTTGTTTTTTGTAAGGCAAGGAAGAGAGTAAAAGGGAAAATTATAAGTGGGAATTGAAGATGGGCAGTTGTAGTACAAGGTGAGGTTGAGATCTCCAGGACTGTAACCAAAGAGAGTTGAATTGATAGTCGTATTAGTTGATGGCTGAGGACATTCTTCGTCCATGAAATCCTTATCAACGATCTTTAACACCTGGCGATCGTAATTGATTTCTTTAACAAGGTATTGCTTCCACATCATCTCTATCTCGGTGGTGTTATCATGACAGCTGAGCTTGTACCCTGGATAGCCACAATACTCTGACTGGGCATGGACCCAAAAGGGTAATGGATTGCGATGTTTCCGCATGTAGATGGAGCACATAGAGAGAAACGTTCATCGTCGTCGGATAAAAAAGAAGGGATAAGGAAGATGAGGAGGATGAAGGAGGGTGAGAAGAAAATGGAAGATGATATTGGGAGAATTCGGATAGAACCCATGAAGGTTTCTTTGAGTTCTCTAAAATATCTCTTTCTTGGGTGTACAGGAGGTGAGATGGTTTGGGGTTTTGATTTATTGATAGGAACTCAATTGAAGGGAGGAAGAAGATGGAAAGGTTCAATGAGAAAGTGAAGGAGACGAGGGTTTGGTTTTTCTCAGAACACGAAAACCGACTTTTTCTTTCCTATTTGATGTTTAAACAATAAGACTTTTCTTAAGTTCGCATGCATCCTGCCGAGAACGGTGTTGCACCGTTCCTTACAAGTGGACCCACTGCACTGAAATGATGATCTGATTCTGGCGATCCATTCACTTCTTTCTTTTCCTAGAGCTATAACTTTGTTTTTCATCACACCTGTGCGTAGGCCACTGATCAAGGGTTAGGAATCTCCAAATTAAGAGATTTTTAAGAGTACCACCATCTATGCTAGGGCCTATCTGATGAACGGTCTAGATCACCATGCTGTGGTGCTTTTCAGTAAAGAACTGAGCGTCAGGATACCATTCACGTACGTGCACATGAACTATATAATTCCACACGGTAAGAAAGTTTCTAACTAGACTAGGTGGGACATGCGCCATGACTTCTTATACCACGCCCGGCACGATCTAGAGATAATTAAACCAGGTTGAGAACTGGGAAGGCCCCCCGCCAGACCATATCTAGCTAACATACATGTGCGTGCAATATCACGACTGTTCATCAGGTGGGCTCCGTTTGCCCAGCCTCCAAATAGTGTGATCCTATCATGACCATATCTAGTCAACGTACAGGCATGTCATAATTAAATTTGTGGCTCAATTAAAACCAAACAACTTATGACCTACGCATCGAAATAGTCAAATATACAATATGTGACTGGGATCGGATGAGATCAGCCGCCTATTTAGTCACGCACTCAGTCTGTAAAATAGGATAAGGCTATATTCAGAGGGGTAAGATTTATCATCTGATGATGGGTTATATAGGAAAAGATATTCAGCAAAAAAAATAAAAATAAAAAATCTTATAGTCAGTTACAAAGAACGGTTGCGAAACACCTTTTCGAATGAAGAACTATATCCAGCGAATGAGCGTATAACCATATTACAACTAACACTACTAGCTACTCGATTAACGTCACGGATTACATCATGGAATGTAAAACAACAGGCAAAAAGTAAATGATTACATTAGGAAATGCAATTTACTAGGTAGAAAAGAAAAGTGATTACACTAAGGAATGTCATTGACCGGTAATTGAAATGATAATGTTTGGGTTTGATTGAATTGGTGTAAGACCTCATTTATCTGCTAAATTCCTCTATTATTTATAATTTTATCCTGGCCATTTAGATACTTCCCACGTTCTTACAGTTGCTACAACCGTTCAACGCTACACAATCTTCTTTGCTTCTTCTCTTGTCATATATCTTGTAACCACTTCTACATGATTGCTCTCTCATCGACCACTTAAACAATGACGTAGCATTGTTTAATGCTTCAATTGTATTACCATAAAATCTTCTCCGTATATCTTTACAGATCTTCAAATACACCACGCGATTCAATATAAATCACACGTAACTTATTCTGATTGGTTCTCGCAAGCATCAATGGGGATGAACAATATTAAGTGCAAGAATAAAATTGGTTGAAAAGAACTATTGGCTAACATGAATTATATGGTTGTGGCCCCCTCATGATCGGTCCTAGTTTTACACATTTGAAGGTCTCCAAATCAGCCAGATATGAAACTCTAAATGTCCCTAACACCTAAAAAAGATCAACATTATTGCAACTATAACTGCCACTATTGCTCCTACTACAAATGTTTTCATCTGTATCATTTATAATGGGGTCTTCACTTCCACTAATATATCAGCCATCTCGCATTTATTGGTTTTGACCTATTCATTCTAATTCTTACTGCTTTTTTACTTATCATCTTTGCAAAAACAGTAAGTCAAAATGATTAGATTCAAATTTTTTAATTTTTTTGATTCCTTAGAATTTTATCTTTCCGTTTCTACGGGTATCAAGATGCTGCTGTGCCAGAATATCTTCTCTCTCTAGGAAAATGGATATCTCCATAAAAGATTTTCAATCCAATCCTGTTAAGTGTTAAGTGGTGATTCAACATATATTCTACATCTGGGAACCAAGTTAACTAATTTTGGAGCAGCTTTGTCCCAGAGAAGGCTTACTATGCTTAAAAGCGAGAGAAAGCCCATTCCTCTTTTTCCTTTTTGTGCCCCCCATGGCACCACACGAAAGGGGGCATGAGAACGTTTAAAATAAATAAATAAATAAATAAAAAGGAATCCTATCAACTTGCTCCGACTAGTCAGGCCTTGCCCTTCGTCACTAGGCTGGAGAGAGCTATACTAGGATGTGAATCGGCCCTGGTTTTTCTAGTGGACTCCTGGTTGGCTAACTCAGATTGGTCACAATCGACCCAATCAACTTCAAGAGGAGAAGAAGAAGGTTACAATGTTTCCAAAGATCTGATTGATGGACACCCAAAAATCTTCTAGACGGTGTCTATTTTTTCCATATCATGGACGGTGGATTTGCAATAGTTCTTTTGATTGGAAGACTCTAACCTATTGCTCAAGAGCCTACAATACAAATGTTCGGATGGGAAAATTTTAAAAATAATAATTTTATATTACAATTATTATTATCAATTGTATAATAAATAAATAAATAAAATTGTTGCCCACCCGATCAACCTAACCCAATGGTTGACTTCTTTGCTGGAGATGGAGACAGGGCCGGAGAAAAACAACCAGAATCATCACGTTTGCCTCTTGTACTGGTAATTACAATATAACATTTTAGATGGCATCGCCTTTCCCATCCATATGGATAGTCGGAATATGTTTGGATGCCACCCATTTTCAATTTTTGAGTGACATAAAAATGCTGGTAAAGCTCGTCCCTCCCTTTTTTGCCTCACCATGGTGTCAGTTGACAGCCTCGCATGCATGTTTAGAAAATGAGATGTTTTCATACGTCTAACCCATCCAATGGACCCTTTGTTGCAGGGACAAAAAAAAAATGCAAAGGAACATTTCAGGTTCATTGGATACTTGGGTGGGCCATAATCAAAGGATTCACGAGCAAATTGGCATGTTTGCAAGCGAAGCAACATGCCCCAAATCCATCATGCTGCACCAATGTAATATATGGGTTTTTTGGGATCTCTACTCATGGCTCAGTCAACAGAGTGCATTTCAACACTGGGTTTGATCATCCCTATTGTCGCCATTTCTTGCGGGAACCAATCAAAGCAAGTTATGTGTGATCTAGATTGTTTCACCTGCTGTTTTTGAATTAAAATATTCAAAAATATACGAAGGGAATTTTATGATAATATAGCGGGAGCGCATCAAACAAAGCCACATGTCATTGTTTAAGGGGACGATGGAAGAATGATCTTGTAGAAACGGTTAGAGGACAGATGGCAAGAGGCCACAAAGTGTCGAATGGTTATAGCAACCGTAAAAACGTGGGAAAGATCTACATGGCCAAACTAAAATTATAAATAACAAAGGAAGTCAGTAGAGCAAATCATTTCATACCAACCCAATCAAAATCAAATATTTTCTTTCAATTACCAACTAATTAATTACATTCCTTAGTGTAATTGCTCTACTTCTTTTGTCAAAAAAATTACACTTCTTATTATAATCTTTTACTTTTTGCTTGTTGTTTACCTTCTATGGTATAATCCGTAGTCTTAATCAAGTAGTTAGTAATTATAGCTGTAATTTGCATTTATGCTCATATGTTAGATTTAGTTCTTCATCAAGAGAAGTGTTTGGCAACTATCGACCGCAATTGATTGTAAGAATTACTTCTCATTTCTATTTTATCTACATCTAAAAGTACTTCTGTACCAAAGGCAAAGGTGTAACTCATTATGAAATAACAAACCCTAAATCTTATTTATACATTAAGCAATTGGCTGAATAAGCGGCTTATCTCATCAAATATCAGTCATATATTGCATATTTGCCTATTTCGATGATTGGGGTCATAATTGTTCAGTTTGAATTTAGCTGCAAATTCAATTCTAATATGCCTGCGTTTCAAAAGACGAAAACCAAAACCAACGAAGTCACGGGTTGGAGTGCTCACGTGGTTTCGGACCGTAGCTAGCCACATGAATAGACAGTCCTAAAACCCAATGAGGGGTCCGACTGGATGGTGTGTTGACGTTATGAATTGACGGTTTGATGTATTCAAACCGTCTGTCTATTAGGCAAGATCGCCTTGGAGCTTGAACCCAAAAGCATGATAGTTCCAAATTACAAGCAGACCACACCAATAAAAGCAGTGGGTATTGAATCTCTGCCATTGAAAACTTCTTGGGTTCAAAGAAGTTATGGATTAATTTGATATTTGTTTTTCCTTTTGTCCCGGTCTGTGTGACATTTTGAGTATAAACACCATAGTGGGACCTTTGAAGGTTTCAAAAGTAGAAATCATTTTCTCCACTGCCTTAGGTGGTGTGGTCAATTTGAGCTTTGGATCTGCTACATTTTTGGGCCTGTAACCCAAAATGATCTCAAAAAATGAACTGACCGTGTAGATATAAGACATACATCATGATGAGACCCACAGAACTTGGTGACCTCAACACACGTTGGTGTGTGGCACACCAGGCAATCCGCTACCAGTGCAGGCAGCATATACCAACCTTCTGCAGTGCGCCCCAAAAGAGGGACGCGGATTAGCGGATCCAGCCAGGTGGGTGCAACCCTGATCTACCTGGGGCCCACCTCAATGTATGCATTATATATCCAGGCAGTCCATATGTTTTTCCAGCTTATTTTAGGGCATGGTCCAAAAAATAAAGCAGATACAAATCTCAAGTGGACCACATGGTACAAATTAAATTCCCACAATTAAAAGCTCCCCAGGGCACAAAAGTTTTGGATCAAGCTGCTATTTCTGTTTCCCTTCATCCAATTCAGTGTGACCTTATCAAATAAACAATAAAGTGGACCCTAGGAAGCTTTAATGGTCGACATTGAATAACCACTGTTTTCAGTTTCCGGCAGTATGGTCTACCTGAGATTTGTATCAGCTTCATAATCATGCTCTGCAATAAAATGGCAAAAGGATGGATGGAGTGGACATACAAAGCATACATCAAGGTGGGCCCCACAGTCAAGGTGGCACCAACCTGGCTGGATCCGGGGTCGCGGCTCCCGAAAGAGCATCTAATCCAATGGAGCACGACAAATGAACTTTTCAAATTTCATCACTGGCATCCGGCCGAGGTCGGTTCTTCAAGAAGTGTCTTAGTAGAATGAGCTCATTCTACATGTTATTCACTTAGCTGTAAAAATCCACTCACCTGTTGTAGAAGTTATACACCATACTAATTCATTTTTTTTCATTCACCTGCTTCTACACTATTGTGATGTAGAACGTGTCATAGATACGTTCCTAGCATGGTTGGGCTAAAAGAAGATGGATCGTAAATTGACTATAACTTTTGATCCGGGTATCGTTACGGGGAGCACAACCTATCAATTCTTACTGAAACGGGCCATCCGAGGTGAACCGACCCACAAAGTGGGTCGCGTCTGTCCGTTTCGTAAGAAAACGCGCGCTTTCAGCTCAAAAACGAATTTTTAGGAAAATTTTACTATTTTTAATAATTCCGAATTTTTAAAATATTTTTAGAGTTTTAGATTTTCTTTCCTTTTGGAAATAACTTTTAGTTATACTAGGACTCTTCTAGAGAAAGTTTATTTGCAATTTTTATTTTTAGAAATTAGACTTTAGAAAGTTTTATTAGAATTAGGATTTTTATTAGAGTTAGAATTTTGCTATTTTTGGTAATTACGAATTTTAATTTATTTTTCTTTATTAATGGTGTAAGGAGACGTATTAGAGGATGATCAATTATGAATTAATCTATTTCAAATTTATTAGAATTTATTTATATTTCCTACTCTCTTTTCTCGTGGATTCGAGAAAGTCTCTGTGAGGAGTCCAGAGAGGTTCCGTGGATTCGGAATATTTATCCTCTTGAGGAAGACGGTGCTCGACCTCACGTCCTCTCCTGCGTCAGTTTGGTATCAAAGCGAGGTTTCTCCTCGAATTGATAGCTTCTAACGACGGGTCGGGCAACAATCCCATGGGCGGTGCTCTAGGGAATTTACCTTTAACGGCGGCAACTTTTGAAGTAGCGCAACAAGAGAATCGGCAAGCCATGCAAAGGCTGCAGACTTCCATCGACAGCATAACGGATCTCTTGACGGAAAACCTAAGGCAACTCCGTGTTCATGGTGGTGATCCACCACCAGCAATTGCTGAAATTCGTAATTATACTGATCGTAGGGCGATGCTATCAATGAACCACAGGATGATTCAAGAATTTAAGATGAAAGTCGATCTTCCTAATTTTAATGACCAACTCTACTTCCAAGACTTCCTCGATTGGTTGCTTGAATTCGAACGTTTCTTCGACTACATGAACATTATAGAAGAGAAGAAAGTTAAACTCGTGGCATACAAGTTGACGGGCAGAGCTTCAGATTGGTGGGAACAACTTCAACTCGAGCGAACGAGACAGATGAAAGCGCCAATTCGCACGTGGTCGCGGATGAAGAAGTTATTGTGCATGCGATTCCTCCCTCGAGATTACGATCAGGTATTATTCCAACAAAACCAAAATTATTATCAGAATAGTCGATCAGTAAAAGGTTATGCAGAAAAATCCTATTATTGGTCCGCGAGAAACGACTTCATCAAAACAGAGTTGCAACAGACCACAGGATTCATCAGTGGCGAACATGTGACCTCTATAGGAATGGAGAACCAACCCAACACTTCTAAAGTGGAGAAACAATATCTCATCACTGAATAGACCTTTGTTAAACAATATGAGGAAACGGGAAATATATATCCATTAGTTGAAAAGAAAAAATATGTGGAGCCTGTGAATATCTTAGAGGATTTGGAACCAGTATCGCAAGAGTTCAAGAGGGTTGTGCTCGATGAACTCCCTAATAAATTACCTCCCATACAAGATATACAAAATCAAGTTGATCCCATCTCAGGGGCAAGTCTGCCTAATTGTCCACATTATCAGAAAAATTATGAGATCTTGAAGGCAGATGTGAAGGAACTAATCGATATTAGTCAAATCAAGGAAAGCATGAGTACATGTATTGTGTCAACTCAAGAGCTTAATGCCAAGTACAAAAAAAGAGCTAATAAACATCGACATCGGAAGTTATCTCAGACTCATGTGCCAAGTCTCTTGCGTAACTCGAGGATGAGTTTTTTTCAAGTGGAGTAGTCTGATGTAGAACGTGTCATAGATACGTTCCTAGCATGGTTGGGCCAAAAGAAGATGGATCGTAAATTGACTATAACTTTTGATCCGGGTATCGTTACGGGGAGCACAACCTATCAATCCTTACTGAAACGGGCCATCCGAGGTGAACCGACCCACAAAGCGGGTCGCGTCTGTCCGTTTCGTAAGAAAACGCGCGCTTTCAGCTCAAAAACGAATTTTTAGGAAAATTTTACTATTTTTAGTAATTCCGAATTTTTAAAATATTTTTAGAGTTTCTTTCCTTTTGGAAATAACTTTTAGTTATACTAGGACTCTTCTAGAGAAAGTTTATTTGCAATTTTTATTTTTAGAAATTAGACTTTAGAAGAGTTTTATTAGAATTAGGATTTTTATTAGAGTTAGAATTTTGCTATTTTTGGTAATTACGAATTTTAGTTTATTTTTCTTTATTAATGGTGTAAGGAGACGCATTAGAGGATGATCAATTATGAATTAATCTATTTCAAATTTATTAGAATTTATTTATATTTCCTACTCTCTTTACTCGTGGATTCGAGAAAGTCTCTGTGAGGAGTCCAGAGAGGTTCCGTGGATTCGGAATATTTATCCTCTTGAGGAAGACGGTGCTCGACCTCACGTCCTCCCCTGCGTCAGTTTGGAAACGGGAAATATATATCCATTAGTTGAAAAGAAAAAATATGTGGAGCCTGTGAATAGCTTAGAGAATTTGGAACCGGTATCGCAGGAGTTCAAGAGGGTTGTGCTCGATGAACTCCCTAAAAATTACCTCTCATACGAGATATACAAAATCACGTTGATCCCGTCTCAGGGGCAAGTCCGCCTAATTGTCCACATTATCAGAAAAAATATGAGATCTTGAAGGCAGATGTGAAGGAACTAATCGATATAGTCAAATCAAGGAAAGCATGAGTACATGTATTGTGTCAACTCAAGAGCTTAATGCCAAGTACAAAAAAGAGCTAATGAACATCGACATCGGAAGTTATGTCAGACTCATGTGCCAAGTCTCTTGCGTAACTCGAGGACGAGTTTTTTTCAAGTGGAGGAGTCTGATGTAGAACGTGTCATAGATACGTTCCTAGCATGGTTGGGCCAAAAGAAGATGGACCGTAAATTGACCATAACTTTTGATCCGGGTATCGTTACGGGGAGCACAACCTATCAATCTTTACTGAAACGGGTCATCCGAGGTGAACCGACCCACAAAGTGGGTCGCATCTGTCCGTTTCATCAGAAAACGTGCACTTTCAGCTCAAAAACGAATTTTTAGAAAATTTTTTCTATTTTTAGTAATTCCGATTTTTTAAATATTTTTAGAGTTTTAGATCTTCTTTCCTTTTAGAAATAACTTTTAGTTATACTAGGACTCTTCTAGAGAAAGTTTATTTGTAATTTTTATTTTTAGAAACTAGGCCTTAGAAGAGTTTTATTAGAATTAGAATTTTTATTAGAGTTAGAATTTTGCTATTTTTGGTAATTACGAATTTTAGTTTATTTTTTTTTCTTTATTAATGGTGTAAGGAGACGCATTAGAGGAGAATCAATTATGAATTAAGCTATTTTGAATTTATTTAGAATTTATTTCTATTTTCTACTCTCTTTTCTCGTGGATTCGAGAAGTCTCTGTGAGGAGTCCAGAGAGGTTCCGTGGATTCGGAATATTTATCCTCTTGAGGAAGACGGTGCTCGACCTCACGTCCTCCCCTGCGTCAGTTTGGTATCAAAGCGAGGTTTCTCCTCGAATCGATAGCTTCTAACGACGGGTCGGGCAACAATCCCATGGGCGGTGCTCCAGGGAATTTACCTTTAACGGCGGCAACTTTTGAAGTAGCGCAACAAGAGAATCGGCAAGCCATGCAAAGGCTGCAGACTTCCATCGACAGCATAACGGATCTCTTGGCGGAAAACCTAAGGCAACTCCGTGTTCATGGTGGTGATCCACCACCAGCAATTGTTGGAATTCGTAATTATACTGATCGTAGGGCGATGCTATCAATGAACCACAGGATGATTCAAGAATTTAAGATGAAAGTCAATCTTCCTAATTTTAATGGCCAACTCTACTTCCAAGACTTCCTCGATTGGTTGCTTGAAGTCGAACGTTTCTTCGACTACATGAACATTATAGAAGAGAAGAAAGTTAAACTCGTGGCATACAAGTTGACGGGCAGAGCTTCAGATTGGTGGGAACAACTTCAACACGAGCGAATGAGACAGATGAAAGCGCCAATTCGCACGTGGTCGCGGATGAAGAAGTTATTGTGCATGCGATTCCTCCCTCGAGATTACGATCAGGTATTATTCCAACAAAACCAAAATTATTATCAGGATAGTCGATCAGTAAAAGGTTATGCAGAAAAATCTTATTATTGGTCCGCGAGAAACGACTTCATCAAAACAGAGTTGCAACAGACCACAGGATTCATCAGTGGCGAACATGTGACCTCTATAGGAATGGAGAACCAACCCAACACTTCTAAAGTGGAGAAACAATATCTCATCACTGAACAGGCCTTTGTTAAACAATATGAGGAAACGGGAAATATATATCCATTAGTTGAAAAGAAAAAATATGTGGAGCCTGTGAATATCTTAGAGGATTTGGAACCAGTATCGCAAGAGTTCAAGAGGGTTATGCTCGATGAACTCCCTAATAAATTACCTCCCATATAAGATATACAAAATCAAGTTGATCCCATCTCAGGGGCAAGTCTGCCTAATTGTCCACATTATCAGAAAAAATATGAGATCTTGAAGGCAGATGTGAAGGAACTAATCGATATTAGTCAAATCAAGGAAAGCATGAGTACATGTATTGTGTCAACTCAAGAGCTTAATGCCAAGTACAAAAAAAGAGCTAATGAACATCGACATCGGAAGTTATCTCAGACTCATGTGCCAAGTCTCTTGCGTAACTCGAGGACGAGTTTTTTTCAAGTTGAGGAGTCTGATGTAGAACGTGTCATAGATACGTTCCTAGCATGGTTGGGCCAAAAGAAGATGGATCGTAAATTGACTATAACTTTTGATCTGGGTATCGTTACGGGGAGCACAACCTATCAATCCTTACTGAAACGGGCCATCCGAGGTGAACCGACCCACAAAGCGGGTCGCGTCTGTCCGTTTCGTAAGAAAACGCGGGCTTTCAGCTCAAAAATGAATTTTTAGGAAAATTTTACTATTTTTAGTAATTCCAAATTTTTAAAATATTTTTAGAGTTTTAGATTTTCTTTCCTTTTGGAAATAACTTTTAGTTATACTAGGACTCTTCTAGAGAAAGTTTATTTGCAATTTTTATTTTTAGAAATTAGACTTTAGAAGAGTTTTATTAGAATTAGGATTTTTATTAGAGTTAGAATTTTGCTATTTTTGATAATTACGAATTTTGGTTTATTTTTCTTTATTAATGGTGTAAGGAGACGAATTAGAGGATGATCAATTATGAATTAATCTATTTCAAATTTATTAGAATTTACTTATATTTCCTACTCTCTTTTCTCGTGGATTCGAGAAAGTCTCTGTGAGGAGTCCAGAGAGGTTCCGTGGATTCGGAATATTTATCCTCTTGAGGAAGACGGTGCTCGACCTCACGTCCTCCCCTGCGTCATATTGCCTGTGTGGGACCTACTGTAAGCGTGTGTATTCCCCACAGTAAATAATCGGATTTCCTATAAATAGGCCTATCCAATTATTAGGTGGACCACACCATCGAAACTAATGAACAACCATCAAAAACCTTCAAATTCATTTAACTTTCATGGTGGGGCAACCCTGCTTCACAGGTTGGCCACACACGAACTGGGACCCGGCTTTTCAAAAAACCAATCGAATAGTTTTTGGTGAGCAGATTTTTAGTGACTATTTAGACGATTATCCCAAACAAGGTTTGTGAAAATGAATCCAAACACACAACATGAACTTGTTGCGCTAAAAAATAATATTTAGCCATTATCCAAATGCAAAACACAAACTGGCGTTCACTTAAAAACAATGCTTTATGTGCCATATATCGACCATGCATTTTTACTTCTTCCCTCATGGAAAAAACTATAGGCTTTGATATGATTATTACATCCTAACAATTGATGAGTTAAGGAAACAACCAATATCCCCCGCCATATTGATTTGCATGTACATTTTCGAATTTCGGGTATAGAGCTGGTACCTTTGGTAAAATCTTAATAGCCAAAATGGAAAATTAGTGTATGCAAATCCATTAGGGTGGATGTAGATATCATCTATAACTAATCTAATTCTGTTGGCTAGCAATAACCAGATTTAATTAGGGGTGGCAATAGGCCGTGCAGCTTCGCCTTGTAGAGCTAAAGCTTGGGCACCTAAACTTGGCTTGAGGGCTAAACCTAGTCCAACGGTGAATATTGTGGCCTAACTGATGGCCCAATCCAATTATCAACTGGCCATAATTATAAATAAATAAATAAATATGGTGGGTGGTTGAAAGACACCTTAAGAGGGTTAGGTAAGACATAGAGCTAGCCAAGGGCTAGCCAATACCTTTCTATACAGAAGAAGATAGATAACTGGTCGCATAGTTATATATTTAAATACTAATAATAAGATTATTATTATTATAACATTTATTGAAGCCATTTTAATTTAATTAAGGCCATGTTGGCCTAAATTTTTACCGATTTGGTTCCCTATTTACTCTTCTTTTACACATCATATTTCATACATAATGACCGTCCATATCATATATGATCAAACTTAAATGAACGGTCCAAATTGATCAAGCGTACTAAGTGTCCATCTGCATCTACGGGCACAAGAAGTAATAGTGCTCTGAGAGCACTAGGTTTTATTTTTTTCAAGAAATAAACTACATTAATCAAAGACTATTTCCTATTTACAATGATCGGGTTAAGAGATTCTCTGGTAACATGTATGTATACCGTTTTCATGGATCGAGACCGTCGATAAACGGTTCATGCACTAAAAGATCGTACGACACCCGCTTTGCCATTTGGCACGGCGTTGTACCGAACTACCTAATGACAAAAGATGCAAAATGACAATGCTATTCATTCGATATCGGTTCAGTAACCTAAAAAGAGAATCCTTTAATTCCACGCGTCTGATAGTGACGGCCATTTTGTTTTTTTGTTTTTCTTTTTTTCTGCTTTTTAATCAAAAGGAGATAAGTGACAATCTGAAAAGTATGCAGAAGAACTGAATTCTGTATGAGATGAGCTGGAACGAGATCCACCGCAACTCCTGTTGAGAATCCAACGTCCCAGCTCTGTGGGCCCACTATCTTGTTTTTGTCACATTCATTCCATCCTTAAATTCGGATACCTCGTGTTAGAACCTGGTCCCCAAAGACGAGGATCAGCCTTAGAGTATGGTCCTAACACGATGTGCCACCAGAGATGGACGGAGTGGATGTCACACACGCGTGACGGTAGGCCATAGAGCTCTTTCTGTTCCACCTTGCAGTCCACGGTTTTCAAACACCGACCAATTCCCTATGGAATTTTTAATAATAAAAGGATGTGACGCTACGTTGACTGTGAGGAAAAGCGTGGCCCACCATATCCAATCACCATTTTAAACATTAGAAGAGCAAGCACGCTGGACCCCACATCCCATCACCGTCCATCCGATCATGATTTGGCGACGCACCGCTTTCCTATTATCAATGGGACCGTGGCATTATCCCATCATTTCCTTCATCTACTGAAGATAGTTGAACTCGTCCGCGGCAAATATAGTGGGCCCCACAGCGTATGGAGATTAACCCAAAACCATCCTGCTCGAACCATCCTAACCATTCAATTGATGGCTGAAATTGTCCGATCAGCAGGACTTCAGATTTAGCTCCATCCAAAATAAAGCCCACAATTTGAATGGTCTGGATTGAGACACACGTACCTGTAATCCCCACCATCACATCCCATCCCATCCAAAGAACGTTGATGGAAATCCACCACACAAATCATTCTCCACCACACACATAACGTAAAAAAGGGAAGGTTGGAATCGTACCGTGGTGACAAGATCTGGCATGTGGGCCATCCTTGCAGAAGCATATGAACTCGCCGTTGCTTTTGTTATTCCCGCAATACCCCTTGGATTCCTCGCACGCCGCACAATCAAGAACCGAGCTCCAACCCAATTCAAACCCCTTTTCCAACACCCCACCAAACGCGCCTGTGGTTAGAAGATCAACCTCAGACTCCAGAACCGGTGCAACCACACAGTCCTCACAATACCGGAACCAATCAAACTCCGGAATGCTTCCGGCTCTAAACATAAACGAGTGATTTTGATCATTGCTCAAGCAAGGAAGATACCCATCCGATGAATGGTAGTCAGTGCAGTTGAAATAAAAGGTCAGATTCTCGTCGAGTGCACCGTAATTTAAGTGCCCGATCCCCGGTTCTAAGGTAACGTTGTGGCGGGCTCTCGGGCATGTTTTGCCGATCACGTCGATGTCGACGAGGGTGAGGGTATTTCTGGAATAATTGATATTTGTAACGTAGTAATTGTCGTTGGGGAGATGGAAGATAAGTTTTTGTTGGCTGTTACAGGTGAAGTTGAAACTTGGGTAGCCACAGAAATCTGGGTTTTGGCTGGAAAGCCAGAAAGGGTATTTGATGGTGAGGTTTCCACATGTGGAAGAGGGGCAGTTGGGGATGGTTGAATTTACAGGATTACCATTGGTTTTGGTTAGGAAGAGAAAGAGGAGAAGAGACAAGAGGAGGTGGTATGGGTGAGACATGAGAGAAAGAGAGAGAGAGGTGGAACTTGGCGGTGGGGAGACGGAAAGAGGAGATATGTATGGGATACACATGGGCTTTTTTTATCTAATACTTTTCCAGTCTACTCTTGGTATGCATGGGATGAGTCCGGATCCTGCTTTTTTTCCTCCTTTGCTGTACAGTGATGGGCCATTTCAGTCAGCGATGCATTATTCAATGCATTAAACAATCACACGGTCCAGTTAGATTGCAGCAACCACAATTTCACTGCTTGACGCAGACAGAGGATCCGTAGTTAGATTGCAACAACCACAATTTTACTGCTTGACGCAGACAGAGGATCCGTATTCGCATGGAATACACATGGGCCTTGGAAAAGTTATAGAAGCTATATGATCTAAACCATCCAATTAGTGGCATGGAAAAATGGAGGGAGAACATTGTTCATGGAAGATAGCTCCAGTCAATGGGTTTTTTTTTTATTAGTCAAATATAGATATTTTTGCACAGTAAACGAAAGAAGAGTGGACTGACCTGGTGGACAGTCTAGATAAGTGACTTGACTGCCGTCGACTCCAGATTCAACAATATGCATGGTAAGGTTTTTATACACTTAATGCCCGTTTGTTAAATCTGAGGCCTAATTTTAAAATTTGATGTCAAAAAACTTGCTTGAAAATTAAATATCAAATTTGAAACAACTAACAATCATCTGAAATATTTGAAATATGTTAATTTGATACATTTGCCCTTATTCCCTGCATGGAAATATTTTATATTATAAAAAATATATATATTTTTTTATTAAATAAAAATAAAAATATTATATTTAATTCAAATAAACTAAAATACTTACTAGAAAACTAAAATATTATTAATTTTTAATTCCTTTTAGCAGGAATATTGTCACTACAGTAACAACAAAAACCTTCAAATAAGGCCACGAGACATTGGTGAGATTGACATCACCAAGTTATGTGAGCCCGTTATGATATATGTGGGCCCCACTATGATGTATGTGCTTTATCTACACCGTCCATCTATTTAGAAATATAATTTTAGGGCATGAGTGAAAGAATGAGGCAGATCCAAATATGTAGTTGACCCCGCCATAAAAAACAGCAGGGAGATTGATGCCTACCCACCCTGCGGTAAATAACAGTGGGGAGATTGATGCCTACCGTTGAAACCTTCTTAAGGCTCACCATGATTTTTATTTAAAATCCAACATGTTTACAAGTTAACACAGACATGAAAGAAGGGCGAAAAAAACAAATATAAGCTTGATCAAAAACTTTCGGGGCCTATTTAAGTTTTTAATGGTGGGCGTCACTCTCCCCACTATTTTCTCTTGTGAGGTCCACTGGGGCTTTGGATTTTACTCTTTTGAACTTTTAACTAAAATTATCTTTCCAAATGGATGGACGGCGTGGATACAAAACACGGTGTGGATACAAAACATACATCATGACGGGGCCTACAGAATTTGGTGATGTAACTTTAGTAGCGAGTCTCGATACTGTTTTCCTGCAAAAGCCTTTCGCATGGCGTTCCTTTGTAAGGATTCTAGGTGGGGTCATGTGAAATAAAATCCGTCCATCTTTTTTTCGACATCATTTTAAGACATGCTACCAAAAAGAAGAGTATCCAAAACTCACGTGGGCCATAGGAAATGAAAGTGGGGAAAGGAATGCCTATCGTTGAAACCTTCCTAGGCTCCACCTTGCTGTTTATATGTCATCTAAACCGTTTATAAGGTCATTTTCACTTAGATAAAGTTGAAACATCAAAAAATTAGACCGTTACAAAACTTTTATGGCCATATAAATGTTTCAACGGTGGTCATTAAATCTCCATTGTTTCTTCTCGCGTGGCCCATTTGAGTTTTGGATCCTCCTCATTTTTGGTCTCGTGTCATAAAATGAGCTTAAAAAATGGATAAATGGGTTGGATTTCTCACAAACATCTAAGTTGGCCCCACACAGAATCTTTGCACGGAAGTACTGTAGTATGGACGCGAAAACGAATTGGCTACTCCCCCAGCTGGTCGGTTGTAATACTCCATTTTTTTTAAAAACGGTGGGTTCCACCGTTGCCTTTGGTGTGGTCCACCTGAGATGTGGATGGCCCTCATTTATGGGCTCAAGCCCTAACTTTGATGGGCAAAATGAATATATGGTGTGGATTTTTCACATCACTCTTGTGGGGTCCATTCTAAAAAAAT
Source organism: Magnolia officinalis (assembly GCA_021015155.1). Taxonomy (NCBI): domain Eukaryota; kingdom Viridiplantae; phylum Streptophyta; class Magnoliopsida; order Magnoliales; family Magnoliaceae; genus Magnolia; species Magnolia officinalis. The sequence continues at coordinate 36,517 of JAJHSJ010000761.1, read as the reverse complement.
AAAAATAAAAATAAATAAATAACAAAGCAAGTGACGTGCGTCACTTACTTTCCACTTCTCCACAACTCTCTCCTCCACGACTCCCTCTCTTTCCCACTTCTCCACAGCGGTTGCGGATGGGAACCCATCCACCATGATTATCATCATGGTGGGGCCCACTCCTCAATCTAAACCGCTCATTAAACTCAGAACCCACCAACTCACTGTCACGCCCCAAATCCGGAAATCGAATTCACTGGAATCCCTATCATCGAATCTTATGCCGACAGCCTCCGTAGTACCCCATTCTCGGTTCCTAGCGTCTATACGCCAGATTCCGATCCTGGGATCCTACAAGGAGGATTTTTTTTATTTTTTTTCAATGTACATTTAAATCAAAATAAGCATAACCACAAGATTACCCAATTCACAAGGGCAACATCATCATCACATATCCACTAATATAATCATTTGAGTACAATGCTGAAAGTGAAATACATAAATCAAAAATCAAGTTCCAGAAGACCGCTGCATCCTCCAAGCTCGACACTGCTGCAACCTAACATCACCTGCACGCATCTATCGTGCATAAGCTTATAGAAAGCTTAGAGGGTGGTGTAAGTGTGTGCACAAGGTAAGTGTCAAGTATTCAATACAATGCCATCATCATACAATACCGAAATTACAGGTAATCCATAAATCGTACATTATCGGAATAAGCAGAAATACTGACAAGAGCAGGAATTATTAGAGTAAATAGAAATACTGGCAAGATCATAAATTATGCGATAACAGAGTAAGCGGAAACACGGACAAGTTCATGAGTCAATCAATATCAGAATACGCAATATAGAATAGCTATGCAAATGAGGAGTCATGAATGGCCAATTATCAATGTCGAGGATACGATGCAGTATACAGTTCTCGATGAGTCCATGAATAACATCAACTATATCTAGACCATATATATGTATAAACATAGTAACCCAAGATGCAATATGCCGCAGATGTAATGCAATATGCGGTGCGAATGGAATGACCATGCTTGAGTGTGAAGTCGGGATGATAGTACGTAGTATCGCAGGCTACGGGGTTCACCACAAGGGACTTCTATCCAAACCAGTCCCATACCTAAATTTGAATAGTCAGACTCAACGTGGTAAACTCCTGATCTCAGGTTAGTCGCGCGCCCAACCGAAATCCTTGCCATAACGAAGGTACATAACAATTAGTTGCGCACAACCAGCCCGAGTGGGTAGTGAATGAATGAATGAATGAAGGAGCATGCAACTCCTACTCAATAAGTCCACATATCAGTACGGTTCCTCTCCGGGAAATCATCGGGGTCTATTACACTCCAAACCAGATTGCCGCCCCATCGCGCGCAACAAGGTGAGTGGAAGAGACCTCACTATCCGCCTGCCAATATCGGGCCCGGCTCGTCGATAGTGGACCCATTCCTCGAGCTGGTCAGACTCAACCTAACATTGCCACCTCCTCTCGGGCAGGTAAGGCCGCACCCCCTTCCAACTGACCACGACACAGTGGGAGACGTGGCCTAACGGTATACGGCCCTCCTGCGCTCATGCATCCACTCGGTCTAAACGTTGGAGCAACCTCTGAAACCAAGAGGGTTTAGGGGCTTTCACCCAGGGATATTTATAGCACCCCATGTAGAACAGATTTTTGGTGTCCCGTCTGGCCATCCACGATATGCCTGTGGAGGCTACGGCCCTGATGCCGCTAGGGCATACAATGCAAGATGCATGAGTCATACAATCCAGTCATGCATCAATCATGCGTATACCGTGCGCTCATGTGAGATAACCTCTGCCTATCAGGAAGTCTCATAGCAATCTGCCTAATGACATATGCAATGGTCAACCACATCTCATAACAAACATGCAGATGATGCGTATGGGCATGTATCATGATGCTATGCAGTCACATATTCATAATCGGTATCAATAACCGGTATCAACAATCGGCCTCAACAATGTGGACATTTAACCAACATTGCCCCCAAGGAATGACTCACACAAGCCAAACATATAATGGGCCCACGGCCTCACACAAAGGCCTAATATACAACATAATGGGCCTTACTTAAGGGCCATATATACAAAACGGGTGGGCCCTGCTCATGGGCTTTAAATACATGACATGTGAACCCTACACATGGGTCTCGAATACATCAAATGGGCAATGCATCATGGGCTTAATACATATCACAATGGGCCTTGCCCATAAGCCACGAATACATCACAGTGGGCCCCAACTACGGGTTACATATACATCATATAGGTCTCGACAATCGGCCTCGGCCTCAACAATCGAATTGATACTCGGAATCGGCCTCGATACGCGGCCTCAACAATCGAAATCAACCTCGATACTTGGCTTCGACAATCGGAATCGGCCTCGACAAATCAGAATCAGCCTCAGTGGGCCTTGAAAATCGGGGTCAGAATCGACAATCGACATCGACATCGATAATCGGTCCCGATACTTAGCCTCAACAATCAAAATCGGCATATACAATCGGCCTCGACAACTGAAATCATCGGAATTGGCCTTGATACTCGAAATTGATCGATAATCGGAATCGGCAAATCGGTCACGTCAATCGGAATTGGCAATCGGTCACGACAATCGCACCAATCGACAATCAGAATCAATATATCGGTCACGTCAATCGGAATCGGCAAGCGGTCAAGATAATCAGAATCAGTAAATCGGTCACTACAATTGTACTGATCGATAATCGGAATATGCAAATCGGTCACGGCAATCGGTCAAGGTGATCAAAATCAGCAAATCGGTCACGACAATCGCACTGATCGATAGTCAAAATCGGCAAATCGGTCACGTTAAGCGAAGTCGATAATCGATCAAGGTAATCAGAATCAGCAAATCGGTCACGGCAATCGCACCGATCGATAGTCGGAATCGGCAAATCGATCACGTTAATCGAAATCGGTAATCGATCAAAGTAATCAGAATCGATAGATAATTGGCCTAACCAAAAGCCTAAGGGAAGGTCACATGAGGACTTTCAACCGTCATTGCCCATCAATGTGGACATGTAACCAACATTGTTCCCAAGGAGTGGCCCATACAAGGGATTCATACTCAACGTAACGGACCATACGTACATCGCATTGGGCCTCAAATACAACAAGTGGGCCACATCAATGGGCCGCACCAATGGGCCTCATATACACAGCAGGTGGGCCCTGCTCATGGCCTCAAACACAAGCAGATGGGCCCAGTCATATGGGCCATGAATACATCACATTAGGCCTCATTCAAGGGTCGGAATATATGGTCTTCAAATATACAACAGGTGGGCCCTACACATGGGCCATAAATACAGCACATCGGGCCTTGCCCATGGGCCAGAAATACATCACAATGGGCCACAACCCATGGGCCTTAGTACACAACGGGTGGGCCCTACACATGGGCCTTAAAATACAAAACAGGTGGGCCCTATTCATGGGTCAAAATACATTATGATGGGCCCCATGGATGGGCCGCACCAATGGGCCTCATATGGCTTAGACCAAACCAAAAATCATTTCACTAGTTATAGGTATAACACGTGTATCATTGTTCACCATCTTTCTATGGGGTACATAGCCCATTGACGATGATCAGCATCGCCCAGACATGGTCCATGTGAAACAGCACTGTCCAAACATTGTCCATGTAAATCAGTATCGTCCAAACATTGTCCATATAAATCCGCCCCAACCAAACGTTGTCCAGCACCGTCCAATACAATCTGGACGGTGTGGATGAAATAAATACATCATGGTGGTGTGACTGGCCAGGATGGAAAGTATTGATAAAACACGTACATGAGGTGAAGTCACGTGGTCGCCCACCGATCCAACAGCTTTGATGGACGATTAGATGGAAATCAGACTCAAGTCCCGCTGCAGCACGCACAACGGCTGTGCGTCAATGGTCCCACCGTTCTATGGTGTGGACGGTGCGGGTATAAAACAGATGCACGGTGTGGATTATAAAACAGATGTACGACACTGATATAAAATAGATGGACGGCGTTCATATAAAATAGATGGACGACGTTGATGAAACATATATAGCACGGTGGTCCACCGTCCATTCATCTGGACGGTTGGAATACATCATGGTATGTCACACACATCACACCATCCAGATAGACGGTGTGAATACAGAATATAAACATCAAGGTGGGTCCCATCCCACACGTGCAGCACGTATGGGGTGGGCCCCACATGGCTGTTGGATGACGTGTATAAAACACATACACCACGACGTGGGGTCCTGGTCCTCAGACGGACGGACGGTTGGAATACATCACAACCTTGTGACGACCCAAGGAGCCTACTGACATCAAAGCAGCTCCAGCTGCTGGCTGCTGGCCCACCAGCGATTGGATATGGACGGTTTAGATTCGGCAGGTGGGACTCACGTCCATGTGTTGATGGTGTGGGTACACCACATCGGATGGGTCCCACGTGGTGTACTCCACCTAAGATTTGAATCTTCCTCATTCTCTAGAGGCTTCGATGGACGGTCTGGATCCACGTGTGCAGAGGCGGGTCCCACTCCCCAGGACGGTGTGGAGGACACATTTATATTGAGGTAGGTCCACGTGGTGGCTCAAGGCCCCACAGACCAAGCTGATAGTTGTGTTTTCTCTCTGTCCAGGCATGCTGGACGTGATGCCTACAGACGGTCTGGGTATCAACTCCATGTGGGGTCCACTGTCCTATGCTGCTGGACGATGGAGTCACACGTGGAGGTCAAGGTGGGTCCACACGATCAGGACGGTCCAGATTAACATATACCTCATGATCAGGCCCACCAAAAATGCTGACGTTAATACAGCAGGGTGCGGGGTACTCCAGCCAATCTATTTCCCACTTATTCATCAAGGTAGGTCCCACCGTCCAAGGTCTGGACGGTGGAGACAACACCATCAAGGTGGGGTCCACACGTGGCCACCCCCTACTGCATGGATGAAATGCATCAATCACGGTGGGGTCCACACGGACCAAGCCGACATTTGTTATTTCCTTCCATCCTAGTTGACCAAAAATGGGCAGTAAGGCGGGCCCCATTCACTGGACATCCAAAAATCTGGACGGTCCATATTGTTGATCAGGTGGGCCATACACTTCTACCATCATATTATAGAAAGAAAAAAAAGAGAGAAGAGAGAGAGAGGGAGAGAAAGAAAGAGAGAGAAACACCCACCTTCAAAACTACTCCTTCCGCACTAGGGCGATCTAGCTCCAAGGAGAAAGAATCAATGGTCGAGATTGGATTTTAGAGGTTGGATGATGGGGTATGAAGTTTCATGGTGGGTGGAAAATGAAGGAAATCTTGGACGTTGGGAGTTTTTGGGATTGCTTGGAGAATGAGAGAGATGAGAGAGAGTGTGATGTAAGGGAAGTGATGGGAGAGAGAGGGATGGTGAGGTGATGGAAGGTTGACTTTTGGGGTTGTTGTGTAAGAGAGGTATGGGTTGTGATGGGGTGAGTAATGTGTTGGGTGATGGGTTGATTGATGTGTTGTACTTGACATTGATGGGATTGATGAGACATGATTTGAAAGGTTGTCTTGGGTTTGCAAATGTGCGGCGTTTCCTCGAACTGAATGCGGGCCTACATCTTCTAGCTTGGGTATCAGGTCGGTGCGTGAGTCGCGGTGTTGGAACCGCGGCGACGGCGTAGTCGCCAAAGTATAGGTTTCAGGTTGAGCCGACTTTGGCATGCAAGTCTCGTCTTAGGATGGTGCGCAACATTGGCTTTAGGTCAAGGATTGCCGGAATTCGACTAGAAGGATCGCGGAAGCCTTCGGAACAGTACGGACTAGGATACGGGTCTTACACTCACCGACATCATTTTTTTTATACCATATTTCTCATGCTATCTAGAAAAATGAGAGAGAAAATCACAAAAGAAAGATTGTGAGAAGAAAAAAGTGAAATCAGGAGAAGGGAGAGTATCCGTGAGGGTTCATCATCGAGTTCAAAGTTGATCAATCCAAGCTAGTACACGTAGAAATCAGCATCGTTCAGATTATTCTCCTCCCATCACAATTTTTCCACAACAGGTAGGTGATCATTCCCCCATTGAAAAAATTCATATTTGTTGCCTTATATAATCTAGACATTGAAATATTTTTATTTATTTATTAGAACCAATGCAAATATTATTATTATTGTTATTATTATTTGCATTTGATATTATTTAGGGGTGATGATGAATATTTATTATGTGAATAATTATTTTTTTGTAATGCAATGATCCTTACGGGTGTTCTGCCCTAAAAGGATCACCATATTATTTGTTATAGGTGCTCTGATATTGTTTAATTAAATGTTTCCTTGTAAGTTAGATGCATCATATGTGAACAATTATTTTTTTGTACAATGATTCTTACGGGTGCTCTGCCCAGGGTCATTCCCGAAATGATCAACACAACACGGGTGCTCTGCCCAGGCTCATTCCCAAAAGGATCAGCACTGGTGCTCTGCCTTGGGTGATTCCCTAAAAGGATCAGTACACACGGGTGCACTGCCCTGGGCTTTTGTCCCTAAAAGGTTATACCGGTGCTCTGCCAAGGGTCATACCCTGAAAGGATCAACACCGGTGCTCTGCTGTGGGTCATTCCCTGAAAGGATCAGCACACATGAGTGTTTTGCCACTCCAAATCTTAGCATCTTTAGAAAAGCTATGTTAAACAATTCATTTATTTCATATTCATGAATGTCAAATTATTAACTATGATTTTTACATGCATTCAATGTTCGTCTTATTTTAATTAATATATCGAGATTAAATTTAGTAATATTTGTGAGATTTTCAACTCGGGATTGATGTGATTCTATTGAGTTGTCAACTCATTATGTTTTAACCATTTTAGGTTATGAATATTTTGAAGATGCAAGGTACTTCTATTAGTAGTAGAGCATGGAATGTGATTTGATGCACGTGGCATGTCATTCTACATAGGATGAATTTTATTTTATGGATGTAGTAATGTTTGACTTAATTTTCTTATTTCAAGTTAAGTTAAATAATCATGCATAGATGTAATAAGAGATTATGCAATTAGTTATCTTAGTCTGTGTTTGAGATTTTAATGTTTTGGGCTATGGTAGGAGAAAATGAAATGCATATGAAATTGTCATACTTTTTTTAATTTTTTATTTTTTATTTTTATTTTTAGTCACGGGTCTGGAATTCGGGTCCTGGACATCCTATTCGGGTATCGGAATTTTGGGGCGTAACATCGGTGCTATATGGTTCCCACCATGATGTATGTGTTTCATCTATGTCATCCATCTATGTTTCTAGATCTTTTTATGATATGAGACCAAAAACGAGGTATGTCCCAATCTTAAGTGGACTACATTACAGGAAAACACTGTTGAATAAACGTCGACCATTAAAAAAACTTTTTGGGGGCCATAAAAGTTTTGGACCAATCTGATCTTTGTTTTTTTTTTTTTTTTTTTTCCATTCATTTGGGTCTATATGACCTAATCAACAGATTGGATGTCAAATAAAAAGTACATTGGGCCTTAGGAGAATTTTAATGGTGGGTATCTAATCGCTATTGTTTTCCTGTGGTGTGGTCCACCTGAGATTATATTCCTCTCATTTTTGGTATCAAGCTCTAAAATGATCTTTAAAAATGGATGAAACACATATATCATGGTGGCTCAGAAAAGTGCCCCATGTTAAAAGTTGGGATGTGTATAATGTAAGGGAGAAAATCTCTCTAAATTTAAGGACAATTTTCGATTAAGAAATTAATAATCACCAAGCGCATTCTTCATTTTCCATTCTAGACTCCCATCACAGGAAAATTTCAACATAAAGTACTCCCATCACGGAAAATTTTCAACATAAAACCGAGGAGCGCTTTCCTTCTCATGCATTAACGAACACCACTAAACATGGAACATTTTCCAAATTCTGGGTTAAGTACAAAAGTTTAGCATTAGCAAACAAGCCCTTAGCTCCTGCATCACTTTTTTTTTTTTTTTTTTTCTTTTCTAATTTTTTTAGAGAATTTTATAAATAAATAAATAACTGCCTTAATACATGAATTTACATTTTGGTGCATTTTTCTAAAAGGTTTTCAACTCATTAATTTATATAATTATTATTCCACTTAGTTACATTTGTTTAACCACATGTCAAGTGGACGTACGTGCTAGCAAATGAGCCAGCTGCTTGGGTGGACCCACCATAATATTTATGTAAAATTCATTCATGCATCACCTCATATAAGGCTAAGGGAGCAAAAATAACCTATTATTAAGGCGGACCATATGAATGGAAATGGCTTACAAGGCTATGATTGCCCTCTAGAATATTTCTCTTTGTATGGCCCACCTGAATCACAAATGGGCCTGATTTTTGTGCCCTAAGTTTAAATTTTGGTGTGGCATTTAATGGTTAGAGTAGATTGCATGTAACGTGGGTGGGCTATGTAAAAGTCCAGGGTGGATGTCTCTCTCAGCTGTATTCTTTGGTGTCACCCACCTAAATCATAAGGCATGAATTTTTGGTTCTGCACCTAAAATGAGATAGGTATCTAAGGAGTGGATTTTGCACAAGTCCCCTATAAGCCAAGAAAAGGGAATTGTCTTCATTTTGGTGGGAAACAGACCATTAGATATTTAGTTTCCTATTAGTCTCGGATATGAAAATCAGGCTGAACTGTGATTCTGGTGGGTCGCAAGGAAAGAATCAGTTGAGACATACATATCCACCCTTGATTTTTTACAGGACCTATTGTGTTAGTTGTACAAGATCAACTCCTAGTCCTATAGTCAAGAAAATATAATCATCTGTAATTTAGTTGGCTACACTAATGAAAATAGTTTGGAGGGCCTGAGTATTATATGTACACTATTTTCAATCATGTAGTCCATCAAAATTACAGATGGCGCTGATTTTTGAACCTTTAGGGGGTGTTTGGCACGTGGTATTAGATGGGATTAAGTGATATTGGATTAAAAAAAATATAATTATTACATGAGATAGGAATTGTTTTCTATTACTATGTGTTACCATGGCGCACACATAACTCCACTCATGGTGGTATTCGGGGGTTTGTTTGTTAGTTATTCAATAATACAAATTAGCATTTAAAACCATTGAGAATAACATATATTTATTATATCCATACCGTCCATTTATTTTGCAACCTCATTTTATTGCATGGGCTAAAAAATGATGCAAATCCAAAACTTATGTGGACTACAACATAGAAAGTAATGCAGATAATGACACCCACATTAAAATCTTCACAAGGTCGACTGTGATGCCATCCAACCTGTTCATAAGGTCAAACAGACAAAGATGAGGTGACGCACCTGCTGGTTAATATGGATTTTACATATATGGATTAATAGCTTTTTTAAAAAGTACCCGATGTAAATTGCATATTAATTAGATAGTTTATATATAGAGAGAGAGAGGCATGCTCACCTATGCACCTACATACGTGCACACCTTTGTACACCTGTTATAGGAGTCGAATCCGAACAGTCCATAAGATGAGGAATTTCATGAAACCTGATGGGGTGAATGTTCACCCTGATCTAAGATTCCATTGGGCCATAGCAAAGAGAAATGCAAATTAAGGGAAGAAACTGTTTGCATTTTTCATGGCCCACCGAGGTTTTGGTTCAAAGTAAAAATTGGTACTAGAGGGTTTAATGAGGCTCTGCTTCATGTGGACCGTTCTGATTTTGAGACTCATTACGTATGATGAGTTCTCAAAAAAGTTCATAGGTAGTCCGTGCAAACTGGTTTGTATATATATATATATATATATATATATATATATATATATATATATATATATATATATATATATATATATATATCCTTTTTAATCGTTGTTAGGGTGTTAGATTTTGGAAAATTATGGGCTGTGCCCATAGTTTGGCATATCTTAAGGGTTATACTGGTGTCATGGTTGACCACTATTTTAGAAGTGACAGTGATTCACCATGCTACACGTGTATACATGCATGTAAATTCATATTTCTCAAACTGTCCTGCTTTACCGTGGATTGAGCCTGGCCCGAGAATAACACAGATCGGATGATCTTAATTCCATCTGAAGATATTGACCATTGAATTCTGAATTTTAATCGTTCCCTTTTCAAATGTTCATGTGATGACCACAAGTTGGATCCGATTATAAAGTCATAACAAATGATGTTGATGGCTAAAATGGATTGAAGAAAAGAAGATAAGAAGGAACCATCACACTCAACATAGTTTGATTGGTTGATCATTGTAATCGTCGGGTCAATATTCTACCAGAATTATCAAAATTTTCAGAATTTTCACAAATCTGATCAATAGGTCGAAATCCAGTATTCGACGGGTTGACAAATCAAACAGGCAGTTCGAAAATTACAAAATTTTCAATTTTAATCTCTGGACACATTTGGGTCATTTCGTCTTGTGGATTCGATTGGTGGACTGGTTGATGGATGCAGAAAATTTTGCTTGATATTTTTAAATTGTTTCCTTACTTTATTAGGACTCTTTCATTAGGATTTTAGAGTTTATTTAGATTATTTAAGGATGTTAAACTTATTTTTATAAAAAATTAAATCAATAAACTTCGTAGTCCAACATGGTGGGACCCATACAAAATAAGGGCATGTATCCTTCCTTGAATTGTTAAAAAAACATAGATATTAGAAAACTCAAATTTTATAGGATGCCCACCGTAATGTGTATGCAAAATCCACTCTAACCATTAGATATATATTTCCATGTTAGTCTCAAATCCAAAACATTAAGTCCATACCTGATTTCGGGTGAGTCACACCAAAAGAAATAGTTAGGAGAGATATCCACACTATCTTTTACAAGGCCCATCACGATGATATATAAACTCCATTCCAACCAGTAGATGGCACACCAAATTTAAGCCTAAGGCTAAAAAATTAGGCCCATCCATTATTCAAGTGAGCTACAACAAGGAAATAGTTTGGAGGGTGAACTCTATACTTTATATATTGTTTCCATTCATGTGGTACAACCGAATTACAGATAGGGCTGATTGTTTTGGCCTAAGCTTAACATCAGGAAATGCACCTATTTGTCAGAGTGGATTTCACTTAAAAAATCACAATGGGCCCACCCGAATCACTCACCAATTTACTCACATGATCGATCCAAGCCACTGTTAGAAAATATAATAAAAGATAGTGGAATATTAATTAATTAGATTAATGAGATAGCATATTGAAAACCTTTATTAAAAAGGCAAGGCCACATAAATTACATAATAATTAGATAATTATTTTCTAAAACTCCTTTTCTATTTGGTAAAAAGTACTACCCTTCTAAGAAGGCATGATTTCAATAGGATTGGATAGGATTGGATTTCCACCGTCAAAACAAATAAACCATACCCACCCAATTTTTCAATTTGACCAACTTAGCCATCAAGCTAGAGATTAAGCGTCCAAAACAAACCCCAAGCACATAAAAGGCATGCATGTTCTCTCATTAGCCATGGACATTTTGAAGAGGATTTGTTTCAATCCATCTTATTGCATGACAAGATGGGACCCATCGTCTGATTACCGATCCATAGAGGGTCCCATCATTTCCTCCAGGTGGGCCATTCACACTAAAGGCTCTCATTGGCTCAAGAAATTATTCTAACGTGCTCACTTTCATAGGAACCCATGAGTGGGTGGGGCGCATCATTTATACACCATTGAGAGCCGATAATCCTTACTAAAAAAAAAAAATTCAGTTTGACTTGGTGCAGTCAAATCAACTCACTCGGGAACTCAGGGCCAAAAGAAAAAAAATAATTTAAAAAAAAATGAAGAGAGTGACACAATGGAAATTAGAGAATTTGGATCACCTACTTGTCACAAGCATGAAAACCCTGCTTGATGCAATTTAATTGGACCACATCATCACACACTGCATTTAATGCAGCAATGTTGACAACATCATTAATGATGTGGACCAATTGTAATGAAGTAAATCAGAATTTGGATTTCCTAGCTAAGCCTTTTCCACGAAGTTCCTGTATTGGAAACCTATGTAGGGCCCTATGTGATGTTTGTAAGAAATCCACCCCCCATTTTGTGAGCTTATTTTAATACATGAACCAAAAATGAACCGGATCTAATACCCAAGTGGGCTGAAAATGTAAGGATTGAATGTTCACTGTTGATGCAAAAATTTGGTTCACCCTCGCCGAGCTCTAAACACTCGCACCAAGCCCTGTTATAAGCCTGCACGGGAGAAGGGCAAAGGAGACCCTGGCTGACGCAGGGATGAACGTGATGAGGTCGAGCACCGTCTCACTCAAGAGGATAATTGTTCCGAATCCATGGAACTTCTATGGACTCCTCACAGAGGCTTCTCGAATCCACGGGAAAGAAAGCAAACAAAATAGAAAATAAATTCTATAAAATTCAAAATTGATTAATGAATCAAATAAACGAGTTCACAACCCTTTAAATAGGGATACCAAGCAATGGGAGAGAAATCAGAAGCAAACTACAACTAAAATTCCTAGAATTCGCAACTTACTATAAATAGTAAACTTACTATTTATAGACAGTCGTGATGTCTACTAGTGCACAAGGTTTTAGGCCAAAAATAGTAAGTGTCCTATTTGGCTAACTCAAGCTGTTCTCTTAATTTTTCTAAGCTCTTTTCGCGTTGGTGTTGAGGGTCAAATATTGCATATTAGACCCCATGTATTACCTGGATTTACGGGCATAATAACTGTTTAACGGCCGTTTTAATTACATTTGTAATGCAGGGTGTAACTACAAGCAGGGACTGAAAAATGGTGCTGAAAGCATGGATTTAACGCTCTGATGACACCAAAGGCAAGGGACGAACTCCAGGGGACCAAGATCGACGGAATTACACGCCAGAGATCCAAGAAAATTGGAAAACTGAAGCTCAAGTGGCCCAAAAATCTTCCAGAATGTAAGATCACAAGGTTCCCACCATCTGTTCAGCTCGAAACTTCACATATGGCCTGAAGACCATAAATTAACCGTACACATCAAATTTCAACCATTGGATCTCTCGGAAAGTGGCCTAACGGACAGATCAGCCCATAAATTCTCGATTTGGGGCCCACCTGATATCTGGATCTGCTTCAATTTTGGTCCCAACTCATGAAATGAGCTAAAAAAAATGGATGGACGGTGTGGATTTCTTACATACATCAAGTGGGACCCACATGTATACTGAGTGTACATAAGGTACACGTGCACCAGCCGTGTACCATTACAGTCGAAGTCGGTCAGCTCACGTTGACCGACTTCTCCTTCTCCAATTCAAAAACGCAATAGCGTTCATGCTGTCGTCCGCCGGTTTTTTCAGTGGACCCCACACATTATCCTTTCAGAAGATCTGGACCGTCCATACTCTCCTAAGAGGGGATATTACCCTCGTGTATATGTCAGTTTGACCCCAGGAAATCTATCAGAAGATCCTAGCCATTGAACGCAAGATGGACGGTGGAAAAAAGATCTCATGGGCCACCACGGTTTGAATCCAAAATTGTCCCTTCCTGAACGGTTTTTCGAGGAGACTTCAATGGACGGAGTGGATCTTTCACCTGACACCAAGAAGTGGGGCCCACCAATGTCCAGCGTCAATACTCTGTTTCGCAGTCCTGAAAAAAACTGGACGTTGTGCGCCGTTTTTGCAAGCATGGTGAGGAATGGTCCGACCATCTGGACCGTCCAAAATTGGGCCATAGCATGGCCGACCACACCCAAGATGACTGTCTGGATTAGATGCTGAACAGAAATTCTGGATTGCTGTTGTTGAGGATTGCTGCGAACGGAAGAAAGCTGTTTTGGATGGTTGTTGCGTAAGTCTTACGCACCAGTGCGAAAGTCCTCACCGACCTTTTAGTTTCTATAAAAGGGAGAGGAAACCGTGGGACCGGGGGAGCTGAGCTCGGCTTGAACGTGGATAGAGAGCAGAGATAGGAAGTAGAGTATTTTTTTCTATTTATTTATTTTTCTGTTTTTATTTTGAGGATGGTGCAATCATGTCCATGAGAAGCTAAACCTCTTCGCTAGGGCTAAGAGGTGAAGCTTGTAGCGTGATGGGAGCATCTATGTTTGTACCTTTGGTTTAGACTAAATGGATTTTGATTTAGTTTTATTATGGAAATATTTTTAGTTCTTAACGGTCTGTTGTGACTAAAATTACAATGGGTATGCAATGGCTTTAAGTATTTCCTTTGCCTTTTTATGTTTATGACGTTAGGAAGCCCTGTTGTTCACCATCCTCTCCTGGGCATGGTTGAATGTCGGTACCCTTCCTAACCTGCATAGCATTCTTGATTGGTTGGTAATTAGTTTAATTTTGTTGTTTACTATTGTCTCCTGGGCATGGTTTGGTGATGGAATCCATTCTAATTCATATACTTTTCATCTTTTGAACACTATATAAATAAGTTCAGTTTAATTTCCATGATTCTTGAAGTAGGCATAAGATCTCCCTGATCTCTATAAGTGGATCCTCTGAATCCCTAGTGTCCCTCCTCTGAATTTCTCCTAAGTTTTAGATAATAATTTCACAATTATTCCACAATCTATTTGATTTAGAATTCATCTTAGTCTAATTCTAATTCTACTTAATTTTAGAGTACGTACAAGTTTCAGTCCCTTGGGATTCGACCTCGGTCTTACTGAGTTTATTACTACATCACAACCCTGCACTTGGGGAGTGAACAGTTGGGCGCAACTCCTAAAGCCCAACGGATGAAGAGTTATAATCAAACCAAAACTTACTATTTATAGTAAAAATAGAATTAAATTAAGGAAACGACCGTCGATCCAGGGGTATTTCGCAAATCCGGCTTGCGTAACCCAGCATAGCAAGGTTGGTTGGCTAAAGTAGCTCGTTCTACCCCAAAATCATATATTTTACGCCCGATAACTCATTCCGGATTGTGAGAAACGCCCAATCTAAGGTCCGACGGTACGAATCACTTCTGTCGTCGACTGGACCTTTTCTAATCCATCTTGGCCATGAAACTATCCGCAACCCGCTCTACATCAGTCCCCTCCACTTCAAAAGAACTCGTCCTTGAGTTCTCGTCCTGCTCTGGTTCATGATACTCAGTCAAGTCCGCGACGCTAAAAGTCCGTGAGATCGCCATGTCATCCGGAAGATCAACAACATAAGCATTGTGATTGATATTTCGGATGATTGAGACGGGTCCAATCTTTTTATTCTTCAACTTATTGTACGTCTATGTCGGAAATCTCTCTTTACGCAAATGGACCATAATGCGGTCACCCACCTCGAATACTTTTTGTCACCAATGCTTGTCCACTTGTTCATTGCACTTCTCGTTCGAGGCATGTAGCTTGGTGTGCACTTCTGCATGAATGCCCATGATTTTGTCTGCCATATGTTCTGGTGCAATGCTCGTGCCTGAGAGCTTGGGCAGAGGGACCAAGTCAAGTGTGTGGCGAGACACTCGTCCGTAAATAACATGGAACGGTGATTTTCCTATCGAGCGGTTTACCATATTGTTGAATGCAAACTCTACTTGAGACAAGGCCAAATTTCATTGCTTCAGTTTTTCTCCTAAAATACAGCGAATGAGGTTTCCCAACGTGCGATTCACAACCTCAGTCTGCCCATCAGTCTATGGATGGTAGGCGCTGCTGTATTGAAGTCGTATATCGAATCGAGTCCACAAAGTCCGCCAAAAGTAGCTAATGAGCTTCGTGTCATGATCAAAAGTAATGGTCTTGGGGACCTCGTGTAGCTGTACAACCTCCCTGAAGAATAGATTCGACACGTGTGTTACATCGAGGGTATTCTTGCATGGGATAAAGTGCATCATCTTAGATAAACGATCTACCACCATGAACACCGAATCCATGTTGCGTTGTATTCGTGGGAAACCAAGCACGAAGTCCATAAATAAATCCTCCCAATGACCGTCAGGCACAGGTAACGGGGTGTAGAGGCCCGTATTCTGCGATTGCCCCTTGGAGGTCTGACAAACATAACAACGTGGTACCGCTTTTTCCACATCACGTACCAATTGCGGCCAGTAATACCGCTCTTCCACAAGAGCTCACATCTTGTCTCACACAAGGTGTCTACCGAGGTCACCTCCATGTTGCTTCTGAATAATCTTCTCTCTCAAAGAACTTTGGGGGGCGCACAATCGATTCCCTTTAAAGAGAAAACCGTCTTATATATGAAGGTCACTGGGGTGACCTTCTTGGCACTTCACCCAAGAATCTTTGAAGTCCTCATCTTCGGCATACAGCTCCTTGAGATAGTGGAAGCCGACCACCTCGTTGTTCATTGTAACAAGTAGTGATGCACGATGGATAAGTGCATCAGCCACCTTGTTCTGCTACCCTAACTTGTGCTTCAGAACGAACGTGAATTCCTGTAAAAACACAACCCATCTAGCATGCACATGATTCACATTAGTCTAGTTATTAATGAGCTTTAATGCTTGGTGGTCAGTGTATAGAACAAACTTTCTTTGAATCAGATAATGTCGCTAATGTCGCAGTGTCTGAACAACTGCGTACAACTCAAGCCCATACTCGACCACTTCTTTCGGGCTTCGTTGAGTTTCTCGCTGTAGAAGGCTATCGGCCTGCCTTCCTGTGATAACACTCCTCTATTTTCGACGTATGAAGCGTCACACTTAACCTCAAATAGCTTGTCAAAATTAGGAAACACCAAGATCGGTGTTGTGACAAACGATGATCTTATGAAAACTCTGGTTAGCTTCATCGGTCCACTGAAACGGTCTTTTTTTCATGCAATCTGTAATAAGCGCGACTATTGTGCTAAAATTTTGCACAAATCGATTATAGAAGGTTGTCAACCCGTGAAAACTCCTCACCTCATGAATGTTTGTTGGGATCGGTCATTCCCTAATGGCTCGCACCTTTTCATCATCCACACGGATGCCCGTGGATGTTACAAGAAATCCTAGAAACAACAAGTTGTCTGTTAAAAAACTACACTTCTTCAAGTTGAGATACAACTTGTTAATTTGTAGGACTTGTAGCACTTGCCTGAGATGTTTCATATGCTCCGTCTCATCCTGGCTATATATCAGTATGTCATCAAAATATACTACCACAAATCGGCTAGTGAACGGTTTTAGAATATTATTAATCAAACGCATAAAAGTACTTAGTGCGTTCGATAGGCCGAAGGGCAAGCCACTTATACAACCCTTCATTGGTCTTGAATGTCGTTTTCCACTCATTACTGGGTCAAATACGAATCTAATGGTACCCGCTCCTTAAGTCTAGTTTAAAGAACACCTTGACCCCTTCTAGCATATCGTCGAACCGTGGTATTGAGAACCGATATTTGATGGTAATTTTATTGATTGCCCGACTGTCGACACACATGCGCCAGCTTTCATCTTCTTTTTTTTGCGTTAATAATGCTGGTATGACACATGGCCTCATGCTCTCTCTCAAGAGACCCTTACGAATCAATTCCTCTACTTGCCCTTAAAGTATCTCACACTCCTTCGGACTCATCCGATAATGAGGGCAGTTGGGCAGGCTAACCCCAGGGATGAGGTCTATGTGATGTTATATGTCCCTCATGGGAGGCAATCCATCAGGTAAATCTCCAGGTTAGACTTCTTTGAATTCATTTAGAAATAATCTTAAACTTGGAGGAATGTTCAAGGGTTCCGATTCCTCGCCCTTCACCACTACGGCATATACCTTGACGGTTTCTTTGGATTCCTCCATGAAATCCCGAATGGTCAAAAGGAAACTCCCCTCCACTTTAAAGGCTTCAGGGTGGTTCTCTGGTGTCATAGAGACAAGGATTATTTTTTTACTATCCTTAACGAATATGTAGACATTGTCTTGTCCTCGATGGGTCGCATCACGGTCCGACTGCCAGGGTCGACCGAGTAACATATGTCATGCTTTCATGTCGATCACATCGCAAAGTATTTGATTATTATAATTTTTACCAATTAAAAACGAGATAGTACATTGTTCAGTTACCTTGGTCTCGTTCACCTTTTTTATCCAGCCAATTGAGTACGAGGAAGGATGTTTTGTCGTTGTTAGCTGCAACTTGTCCACCATCACTCTTGAGACGATGTTCTCGCTACCACCATTGTCTATGATCACATCACAGACCTTTCCGTTGACAGTGCACCGAGTACGGAATATATTGTGTCGCTGTGGATGTAATTCCTTCCATGGGGTATATAGTAATGTAACGTCTTGGAAAAATCCGTACAAAGACCCAAGTACCACCTCAGGCAGAAATCACTAAGGACCAAATCCTTTAGAAATTAGACGAAATTAGCGAAGTACTAAAATAGATTAGCTGTGAAATTCACTTAAACCACTTTAAATATGAACTGCAAGACCCAAAACCTGTAGAATCCTTAACGCTATATTACCCTCTAACTTAGGATCAATCTCAAAACCCAGTTTCTCTCGGGAGTATCACGAAACTTTATATCGGACCTGGACTACGCGTCGAAAGTCTGATTACAGCGAAACTATATGATTATGAATTCCTAGTTGGACTTGACAACCATCTTGGAAATCAAGTCCTAATTGTGTCTAGAAACGCTTAACTTGCGCCCGGAGCAAAGTGTGTGAGAAACGTGAATATCTTTAGAAATAAACTCCGAATTTAAGTAAACTGAGTCGTGTCGCTTGCGAGCCAAATATAAGGATTCAGACCGTTAGAATCTGACCCAAATACACCCTCGGATCAGGGAAAATTTCTCATACATGGCAGTGTACTTGTGACCCTGATCGAGTGTCGGTGACCGTTGAACTGAAACTGGTCCGCCACGATCGATCTGTAAATCCGACCGGAACGAAATCTTAGCCTGACCTAGATCTAATGTCAGGGAGCTTAAACCCTCTCTCTTATATTCCATATGAATTTTAAACCCTAAGAGAGAGAGGAGAGGAAAAGGAAAGGAAAGAGAGAGAGAGAGAGAGAGAGAGAGAGAGAGAGAGAGAGAGAGTTGGAGATAGCCACCCTATCTGTATCACAAATCTAGCATTTCCGACAGCGTATTTGGGTAAGAAAACCTAACCCTAATATGTTTTAGGGTTTTCGATAGTGTAAGTTATGAAATACCTAACCTAATTCATGTTATAGGTTGTCAATCCGCCGTTGACAAAAACTAAGTGTCTAAAATGAATCCGTTACGCGTTTACCGACGTAAGGTGCAGACTATAAACGTATAGGTTATGGTTTTCAAGGCTTTTAATTTCGGTTAATGATTTATTACTAACGTGGGTATTATTTCACATGCCAAATGCGATGTTTGTTTCGCGTTTCAGATATATATGAACTATGTTGAGTTTAGTGTATTCCATGTATTTGTAGAAAGGATCGTATACGTATGGAATTTGAAAGTGTGTTTACCATGATTAATTGCCGTATGTTTATACTAGTTGTATATGTAACAACTCCTTGGCGAAAGGATTTACCCCAATACATGTTATGGCCAACATACGTCGTGTATGTTAAAAAGTGTAGTCTAAGTATTCGTAAAAATGTCTGAATGAGCAAGTACTTGGCATCAGGTACTTTATATGGGTGTTGAGATAAAAAATTTCAACTACCTGCTCTAAGTGTATAAATCTGTCCATGTAACCTATACCATATTGTCTGCTTTACTTATGAAATGCGCATGTGTCAATTCCTGTGTATGTTATACTTCATAACATGCTCAAATGGTTGTAGGATTTGAATTATGTGTTTATTACTGCTTTGACTATTTCATATGAATACTTGTTGGAATTGGATGTGTTTGGGACTACGGTATAGTCCAGGCAATCGATAACAAATCCTGAATAGGTAGTTGATCTTGTTTCGCCACATGGGACGTGCCTGACGAATCTGAACCGTATAGACTTTGGTTGTTGACAGTGGTTAGGCCACGCAGAGTGCTCAAGTACTTCATGTCAATCAACTCGACGTGCGCTTGTGCTAGTCGAGCTCGTCAAGTAACCTGACTAGTCTTATGTATGTTCACCATGTATGGATGCTACTACTTGAACCTAAGCTACCGAACTCACCAATGAATCCTGTTAACCTTGGTACCTCGATCCGCAAGACTCATGAGCCGGACATGTTGGCATGGGACACCGTGGTCGAGCTGTCGGCCTACGCTGGGGCGACGAGCCTCCCCGTAGTGTCCAGTGATCAACACAGCCTCGTGAGCCGAATACGGTGGTATGGAACACTGTATTCAACCTGTCTGCCTACACTCATAAGGTGACGAGCCCTTTGTAGTGACATTGAGCATACTCTGAGCCTGCGTAGAGGCGACGAGCCTTTCCGTAGCAACTAGAGTATAGACTATGCCTACACTGCATTGAGGTGACGAGCCCTTTGCAGTGACCTAGAACCGCACCATCGTATGATATTGACTAGGACTGACGACCCTAGAATGGATCACTTGTTTGGGGAATGATATAAGGGAGGTACCTTAGTTTCCTAATCCTATTATATGAAAAGGACTAATAAGAACTTGGTAATCACGCTCATGCACCGCACTACATATGTCGTTTGGCGTTGAGTAGAGAGCACTGAGGAAGTGACTGACATGCGCGACCGTTATATGAAGATCGCAGAGGGAGTGCGGGCGAGGGCATGCATCATTTATACATATCATTCTTGCATTAATCAGAGTACTTAGGGATGTTTGATTGTATTGTTTTATTATTACTGCTTGACTGAATTGATAACATGTTAACCTTTGCTTTATGGTTCCACTGAGTTAACACTCACTCCCACGTTACGGGACGGTGTTGTACACACCAACCAGACCCTATCTTAGTTGCAGGTGGAGGCAATGCCTATGAGGCGGAGCCGGACTATGAGGATGACAAGGAGGCATTCTCTTTCATACAGTTTTCAGGCGGGTTCATGTGAGTTGTGTCTTGATCGACGGGGATCTCTAGGATGTTGACTAGATACTATCACACTTGCTATTGTCTTCTTTTTTTGAAACATACCTGTTTATTCATTTTGGTCCATTTTGAAAAGTATACATGTATATATTTAACCTGGTAACATGTTCACACTCTGGAGACTTACAACAATTTATATATGTTATATATCTATCACAGTTCTTCCGCTTGTGAAATCTAACTGTCTCTGGGGTATGATATGTTGTTTTGGTGTAATCCCACTCATGTTTAATGCACTAACACGGACAACAATTAATCATCATTATTTATGTTACATAAGTGATGCATTGGAACTCGGGAGTGGAGCTTATGCTCGATCCCCAATTTTCAGGGCGTTACAGTAATTGCCTCACAACTAGAGATTCGCCACAATCCTCACCTGTTAATTCATCGTCATCTGCTATTTCTTCAGTGGCTTGTTCATGTTCATCAAAGCCAGGGTCTTCTTCTGCGACCTCATATTCAGTGCTCCATTCGTTTATGGTCAAGTGTGCTGCCGGACGTTGAGGACAGGTGTTTGATAAGTGGCATGGTTGGCCACAGCGGTGACAATTGTTCGACCTTAGTCGAGCATAAGGATTTGAAATCCTACTTGGGCCCGCTGTTGTGGGTACTACATGTTGAGGTCTGGATGAGCCGCTCCCCGTATCACGGCTTGCAGTTGCAGGAGGTTGAGGATGTTCTCCTACTGGATCTTTTCCTCGTGCCAATACTGGATCGTGCGTGGGACCCGTCATGAGAGGTCGAGTTGAAGGATAGGGTCAAGCAGGAACTCTTGCAAGTTGCATTTCTTCCCTACCCACCAATTGAATTGCTTCATTCACAGTCCCGACTAGGTACATCTGAACTCGGTCGTGAATTGTCAGTCGCAACCCACCTATAAATCGTGCCACCTTCTATGACTCAGATTCTAATAGATCTTTCGTGTTGCCAATCGTTGAAATTCTTCAGTGTAATCTGTGATGGTTCGATTTCCTTGTCGATAATTCTGGTATTGCTTGAATAATATCTGCTCATAATCATTGGGGAGAAATCGTGAACGAAGAAGATGTCTCATCTGTGACCATGATGAGATGGGCGACTTATTCTGGCGGGATCGTGAGAATTGTAATTGCTCCCACCATGCAGAAGCACCAAATTTTAATTTAAACGCTGTCAATTTTACCTTCTTATGATCTAACATATCCATATAATCAAAATATTTCTCTACTTCGGCTAGCCAATCGAGAAAATTTTCTATGCGTAATAAACTATTAAAATTAGGAAGTTCAGCCTTACCTCGATAGTCTCTTTCAACATGATCTAGATGATTGCTTCTATGGATTGATTGTTGAGCAAAACCTTCATTATTGTCCTCGTCGCTAGAATTTGAATCATCTAGTGTAGCTTTACGGTTTGTCACTGGTAGTGCTATACGAAAATTGAGATTGTGTCGTACAGCAACCATGGGCGGTAGAGCAACCATAAGTGGTGGAGCACCACATAGGGCTCGTGGCGGAAGTAGCGCATTTGTAAGACGGCCGAGGGTTGCCTGCAGTCCTTGCATGGTCAACTAACTCTCCCGTTTGAAAGCTTCCATTCTTTCGGCAAAATCACGAATCCCTAGATCACCGTCCACGGGATTTTGGCTCATACCTTCGTTATTTGTCATTGGCCCGAGGATAATCCTCGCTTTGATACCAATTGACGTAAGGATGAACGTGATGAGGTCGAGCACCTTCTCACTCAAGAGGATAATTGTTTCGAATCCACGAAACTTCTCTGGACTCTTCATAGAGGCTTCTCGAATCCACAAGAAAGAAAATAAGCAAAATAGAAAATAAATTCTATAAAATTCGAAATTGATTAATGAATCAAATAAACGAGTTCACGACCCTTTAAATGGGGATACCAAGCAATGAGAGAGAAATCAGAAGCAAACTACAACTAAAATTCCTAGAATTCGCAACTTACTATAAATAGTAAACTTACTATTTATAGACGGTCGTGATGTCTACTAGTGCGCAAGGTTTTCAGCCAAAAATCGTAAGTGTCCTATTTGGCTTCACCAAGCTGTTCTCCTAATTTTTCTAAGCTCTTTCGCGTTGGGCGTAACTCCTAGAGCCCAACATATGAAGAGTTATAATCAAACCAAAACTTACTATTTATAGTAAAAACGGAATTAAAATAAGGAAACGACCATCAATCCAGGGGTATTTCGTAAATCCGGCTTGCATAACTCGGCATAGCAGGGTTGGTTCGCTAAAGTAGCTCATTCTACCCCAAAATCATATATTTTTCGCCCGATAACTCATTCTAGTTTGTGAGATACGCCGGATCTAAGGTCCGACGATCCGGATCACTTCTGTCGTCGACTGGGCCTTTTCTGATTCATCTTGGCCATGAAACTGTCTGCGACCTGCTCTACATCAATGGCTAGAGCAGGGGACCCTTCGATGTCACTTAGACTTCAGAGTCAGCTCGGATGAAAACGTGGTCTACCATTACGTTGAGGAATCAATTCTAGTAACGTATGTGAGGAGTAGTTTCTGGCGCATGACCACGAGGTAACCGCCAACATCAGCATGCGCATCATTCACGCCTAATGACAGTGGTCATGCCGAGAATGACGGGGGCAGTCACTTCAATCAAAAGGTATAAATAGGAGACGTATCAACAGGAACAGATACGCAAGGTCTCACACTCTAAACCCTGTCTATACTACGTAGATCCAGATTCATAGCTTGACTTTAGCATCGGAGGGTCCCCTGCTCTAGCCAGGGTCTCCTTTGCCCTTCTCCTGTGCAGGCTTACAGAGATCGGCGCGAGTGTTTGGAGCTCAGCGAGGGTGAACCAAATTTTTGCATTGACATTCAAGTTGAAATATTCGTTGAGCCACGGAAGTTTTGAATTAGGGTAATATTTGTGTTGTTGGTTCATCCAAGTTGGAATAATGTTAGAACGGTATGGATGACATTTAAACATCACTGTCAAACCCAAGGAGGTTTCAACTGTAGGAATTTCCCTACCTACCTTTAGCTCTGGTAAGACACACTTGAGTATAGTATCCCGTTCACTTTTGGTCTCAAATCCTAAAATGAGATGAGCGGGATAGACACCACACATGACATCACCATGGCCACTTAAGTTTCCATCACAGGAACTTCGTGCTTTTGCAGGAAATCAATGTCCGAACTTTTCTGCTTCTGACAAGCATAGGATCCGGATTTGAAATGAGATGAAACCTACAAAACCTGGCCTGTAAAGACTTTATAATATCATAATTTTATATTTTAAATATAAAGTACCACCGATTTTGTGTTCCGTTCCGGAAACGTATTGGCTACTCCCCTTGCCACCAGCTCCGTGGCTGGTGGTCGGTGCTCTGTGGGCCCCACCATGATGTATGTGTTTCATCCATTCCGTTCATCCATTTTTACAGCTTGCTTCCAAAAATGAGAGAGATATAAATCTCAGGTGAACCACACCACATGAAAACAATAGTGATTAAATATCCACTATTAAAATCCTCCTAAAGCCCACTATACTGTTTATTCGACATCCAATCTGTTGATTAGGTAATACAGGCCCAGATGAAGAGAAAACACAAAGATCAGCTTGATCCAAAACTTCTATCGCCCCAAAATGTTTTTAATGGTTGACTCTCATTCAACATTGTTTCCTATAATGTGGTCCACTTGAGATTTGTATATAACTCATTTTTGGACTCGTACTGTATAATGATCTCTAAAAATAGATGAATGGCATGGATGAAACACATACATCATGTTGGGGCCCACATAGCACCGACCACAGCCATTTGCTGGTGTCAGGGGGAGTAGCCAATCCGTTTCCGTTCCAGAGTGGATGAAACTCTCTTGCGCCGTACATCACTGACTTTATTTTTCAGTCTTTATCACTTTCATAATCCATGTTCAAATGCCATATCATATGCTACGGTGGAGCTGTTTGGGAAACTGAAAATGGTTGTTAATTGAATCAGTTTTCATGGATGTGATTAGAGCTGGGCAAAATGGGCCCGATCCGGTGGATCCGACCCGACCAGACCCGATCCTACCCGACCAGAACAGAACCGACGGTCTGTTTCGGTGCTGATCGGGTAGCCCCATCCAGATCCGAAATATTTTGGGACGAGTTCGGATTGGCCCTGATCCGATCAGACCCGACCCGAAAACCCGACCCGAATGGTCCCGAACAGATCCGATCCTCCCCGATCTGGAGTAGTTCTTATTGATTTTTCTATTTTTTCCCGTGGTATGGTCCGCTTGAGCTTTGGATATGCATCAATTTGGGTTCAACCACTAAAATGATATGCAAAAACGAATGGACGGTGTGGATAAATAACATGCATTCAAGGTTGGGCCCAATAAAATTTAGGTGTACAATAACATGGTAATCTAGTGATATACCATACACAAAATAGATTAGCTGTAGCCAGTAGGTTGTCTCGTCAAGACGAGCACGGACGCTCCTCGAGCTCCAAGTGGTACGAACGATTCAAAGGATATCAAAGTTAAATGGGCCCCACAGTGATGTATTTATTATATCTACACCGATCATATTTTTTTAGAGACTATTACAGACCATTTTCCAAAAAATTAATAATATCCAAAGATCATCTGGACCACACCACAAATAGAAGCAGATAATAATTTTCACCGTTAAACAATTTGTGTGGTCCACATGGTATTAGATCTATCTTATTTTTAGTCTCAAGCCCTAAGACGAGCTCGCCAAATGAATGGACGGTTTGGATATAACACATACCCCACCGTCAGACTCATATGGCTTGTTAACCACTAACCATACAGCTCGTAACGTCACATCCGCGGACGTGCCTGAAAAGAAGCAAGTACTGTGCACTGCACGTACACGTCCAGCTTTACTTTTCTCATAGTTATGTGGGGCCACCTTGATGTATATGTTTTATCTAAGCCGTTCATTCATTTTGAGGTATAATTTTAACCGTTGAATACAAAAATATGATTAAGGTTTGGTTCGCAGATCCGATTTAGTTTTATCAACGGGTCGGAATCGGACTCGGATCAGCCCATTCAAATTTCGAATCTGTCCGATTCAGGTGACCCGTACTCGATCACCGGATCGGAACGAGTTCGAGTCAAGCAGTTGTCATTTCGGATCTGATCGGGTTGGACCGAATCCGATCCGACTCGCACCGATGCCCAGCTCTAGATGTGATGTTCTTTTTGAAGTTAGAATTGTAAAAATAAAATAAAAAATAAAAAATAAAAAAAAATCTGCAAAGATCGCTGTCATTACTACTCCTTTCCTATAAAAAAAAAATTAAGTGACTTTTCGAATAGCCGTGTGCAACACATTGACCGTTAATGTTCAAATTTTCTATTATTTTCCAAATTTTCATTGGGTTTCCATATCCGCATTTTTTTTATTATTTTAATTCAAACACCCGTTTGGTAAATCATGTGCTAACATACAAAAATCGAAGGAAGGGTTAGCCACTACACAAATCGATGAGCCCACCATCTACAGTTGTCCATGCTTGTACTTGGAGTTCCATCTTTCCACGAATGGGTCCCTTGATTTCAGCCAACGTGCCTAGCTTGGACAATACGATGTTTGGGTATACTCCTCCTGAAATGGTCCCATTGTTTGGACGGTTTGGATTGACTTACATGTTGTGGAGAACATATTTGTAATTTCCACTTAAATTAGGGACTGTTTTGTCATTTGGAAAGCTTAGTGTCTTTAAAAATAGGTTTACCACTCAAAACCATTTTAGTTTTATATGATGTGTGTTGAAGTAAAACCACAACCCACAACTTATTTTATAATATATTTTAAAAAAAAAAAATTAAAAAGGATTTTGTAAATATTTTACACACAAGAAGTCAGTTCGCAGCTGGCAAGTAACCGGACGGGGATTACCTGTGCCAACGGGCAAGAGAAAATTCCTGTGGTAGGAAGGTATGTGGGGCCCACAGAAATGTCCTTGACAAATCTACTCCATCCTTCAGTTCTCAAAATCGAAGTAGGATAGGAATCTAAAAATCGTGCAGATCCAAAACTTAAGTGGGCCACACCTCACCAAACAGTAAGGATTGAACACCCACCATTGGAAATTTTGTGGGCCACAAAAGTTTTTTCACGATGGGAGCGGATTAGATGAGACCCTGGATCCACTGAGGTGTGTGGGACCATGATTGTGGGGCCACTGTGATGCATGTGACTACATATCCATGCCATCCATCCATCCGTCTTCAAAGTTCATCTTATGGCATGATCCAAAAAGTAAGGCAGTTTCAAATCCCGGATGGGACATAGTGGAGGAAGCAATGCATATTGACCATTAAAAACTTCTTGTGGGCCACGGAAGATTTTGATCCAGATAATATTTGTGTGGTTTTTCCATTTAGGTGGGTGTGACCTTATCAAAAGGTTGGATGGAAAATAACCATTCCGGCCGGGTCCATAGCTCAGTTGTAGAGCATTTGGCTGCAGATCAAGAGGTCACCGGTTCGAACCTGGTTGGGCCCTAGTTAATTTATTTTGGGGTTCCAATCCTTTCCTCAGTGGTAGAATCCATGAAAATTTTCATGGCAGGGATTCAATCACAAATATTTCCTGTGGTGAGGTTCAAAATTTTAGCTAGCTTCACTTTTTACATCATGCTCCTCTACAATGAGCTTTCAAAATGGTTGGATGGTATGGATTTGTGAGCCCACAGTCAGTGATACTTGTGCCTGCGAGTGGATAAGTGTCACTGGGTAACACGCACACCTTAGAATGTGACACCTTACATCATGCTCTTAAGAAGTTTTTATTGGTAAAAGTTCAGTCTTGGCTGTGAGGTTCACTTGAGCTTTATATTTGCCTTATATCCTAAAATCATATTTAAAAATGTATGAACATATTAGATGAAACTCATATATTATGTGGCCCCACAGAGCCCTACCTCACACGATTCTGTCCACGTGGTGGCAAGACACAATCTCCTTCCGTTTGGGCATGGAGGGGGATTGTGTCCTGCACTGCCATGACGGACCGTCTTGGTTTTGTGAGGCCCCATCCTAATGTATGTGTTTCATCTATGTTGTCTGTTGATGCAGTTTTTTGGTTAATTTTTTTGGACCTTCGCATACCTGCATAAAGAACAGACAAATGAGACCCTAACTAGTATAGAGGATCATCCGATACCTAAGTCAGGTAGGAAATCTGGATCTAGTTGTAAAATAGAGTTTTAGGTTAGAAATTAAGTTGTACCTTTCTTTATAGAAGGGGCACGTACCGTTAGGAAACTAATTTTTAGGATGCATGGTTGTTCCTCCGAGATCCTTGGAGAAAAGAGAAAATCTAGAGGATCTTCTAGTAGATTCTCAGGCAGTGGGTGATCAATTAATAAGTCGGGACGTAAGGCTAAGCTTGACCTTGAACTTAGACAAGCCTAAGTTGAGGTCGCGCTTGAGATCGGATAAGAGTCTAGGTCAGACGAACCGAGGTTGAAATTTAGGTCGACCTCAAGATTGGACAGACCTAAGTCTATGTCGGACTAACTGAGTTTGAAGTCTAGGTCGAACTTGTTTTGAATTGAGGCTGTAGTTGATGTTGGTTGAATCCAGGCATGGTTTAGCAAGCTTTTTGATAGAAGTCGTGTTCCCGTCTTGAGTTAGCCTGGCCAGTCCATTTTCACCCACAATATTGTCCATATTTTGCCATATAATTTTAGGAATGAGCCCAAAAAAATGAGAAAGATTGAATGCTTAAGCAGACCACATGGTACTGATTGAACAATCACCATTCAAAGTTTCTTGAGAACTTTGGAAGTTTTGATCAAGTTAATATTTGTGTTTTTCCTTCGGTTAGGTCTATGCGACTTTATAAAGTGGTTGGATGGCATCACCTTAGGCCCTAGAGAGTTTCAACAGTGGGTGTCTTATTACCACTGCTTCTTGTGGTGTGGTCCACTTGATCCTTGGATCTGGCATTTTTTTTCCTCATGTCATTAGATGATTGTAAAATAGATGAATGGCATTGATAAAATAAAAACATCACAGCGGGCCTCACAGAGAATATGCCAGTATCGGTCCGTCGTGTCAGGGGCAGGATGTAATATGCGTCCTTCGAGCTTCTCAGTTTGGGAGCGGGGTAGCTCCCTAACTGCAGGGTCCGCTTTGATGTATGTACCTTACATCCATGCCGTCCATCCGTTTTGACAGCTCATCTTAGGACATGATAATAAAAATGAACCAGATCTAAATATAAGGTAGACCATACCACAGGAAACAGTGGTGATTGAAACCATTAGAAACCTCTGGGCAATTGAAATGTTTATTTGTCATCCAACCGGTTGATAATGTCACAAAAATACAGATGAAGGGGCCATATAAATATCAGCTTGATCCAAAACTTCCATAGCCCACAAGAAGTTTTCAATGGCCACTCACCATTGTTTCCTGCGATGTAGTCCACCTGATATTTGGATATGCTGCATTTTTGGGATCACGTCTCAAAATGAACTTTCAAAACGGATGGATGTAAGTAACATAAATCACCGTTAGCCCCACAGTCAGGGATCTACCCAAGCCGGGCTCCTCAATTTGTACAAGTGGGCCCATCCTAAAGTTGCATATTTATATGGAACGGTTTAACTTAAATTATACATGCTACATATGAAATTTCAAAGTAGTTTATTACTACCTGTGTATCATCATCACACTTTGCCAGAGTATTGAAGTTTTTCTCGAACTATTCCCTTTCTCAGAGATCTCAAGCTTCTGGACCCGTGCCTGTTAAATAATTTAAAGTGCCCTAGAGTACCGGACAATGGAATATATCGCGAGGAGTTATATGATACTCGGGTGTTTACGACGATTGATAGGACAGCACTAAAAGTTGGTACATGTGTCATGTAATAACTCAAATAAAACGGATGAGGTTTTGGAGCCCACTGTAGCCAAGTTACTATCTCAAGATCAGATGGGTTGAATAATCTTAAACTCTGATTAGTGGACACTTGTTTGTGGAAATAGGGCCATTGAATTTCTTTTAACGGTCCAATAAATATGCATTGTATATCCATGCCGTTCATCCGTTTTTACAGCTTATTTTAAGCCATGGTGAAAAAATCAAAGCAAATACAAATTTCAGGTGGACTACACCATAGGAAACAGTGGTCATTGGGGCATATCATTAAAAACTTTCCACCGTCCACTGTAATGTTTATTTACCATCCAACCTGTTAATAAGGTCACACCTGGGTGAAAGGAGAAAACAAATATCAGTTTCATCTAAAACTTCTGTACCCACAAAAGGTTTTTAATGGTCAATAACTACTGTTTCTTATGGTGTGGTCCACCTGAAATTTATATCTGCTTTGGTTTTGGGACCATGGCCTGCAATAACCTGTAAAACAGATGAACGGCGTGGATATATAAAGTACATACATTAAGGTGGGCCCCTACGGTCAGGGTCTCACCAACATTGCTGGTCCCGGGTCGCAGCCAAGTGGCTCTCGATTTTACCACACTTGATTTCGAACATGTTACCCACCGATCTGGATTGCCGTTGGCTAAATGGGTCAGCCCGTTTAGTAATAGACCCAAAAGTCTTGAGCTTGGCTTGTTATTAATCACCTTTTATTTCAGGCCCAACCCAACCCCATTGACATCATAAACCACCTGATTATCAGGCTTGAGTTGAGACTCAACAGAGAATCTTATAAAACTTAGGGGTGTTAGTGGACCTAGGTTGGCCCTATCTGGCCCTTGTACCCTGAGCCTTGGTCCTAGCTCAGCCTGAGCCCTGATATAACTAAAAGGGCTCAGCCCTAGCCCTAGCCCTAGCTTTACAGGGTCAGCCTTGGAAGTAAAAGAGTGCCTTGATGGTTTGAAATAGCCTCAATGTAAGAAAATTTTTGCAATCCATCCTCCATCTGATGCATTATAAATGGTTTTTATCACATAATTCATAGTTGCTTTTAAACTACGTATGTAGTATGTATCTGATTACTCACAACCATAATCAAATTGTTTAGAGATACGCATGTACTTGATTTCATCTAAAAGAAGAGTCACTAGGATATGTCAATATGATAATCTAAAAAATTTCACACATGAGTAAACAGGCCGAGTGCATTTTGTACGTGTAATTTTTAATTTTGTACATGTTGTTCATGCAATTCAATCAAACACAGGGCCATGTGTGTTCTAAGGCTTGTATTAAGTTTACGTATACGATTAAGAAGTATGGACGTGTCAAAGTTGTACTTGACTCAAGGTAGCCACCCGTTGTCATCAATGGATAAGGGTGAGTCCTATATAATGGATTCTTTTTGCCTTGAGACTTCAAAACTTTTCTTTAATCAATAATTATAAATAATATTTCTCAAATAAATAATGATGGACGAATAAATAAAAAGAATGTTAAAATAATGTCAATTTTATTAATATTGGAACGAAATTCATTAAAAATCGACAGAGTATCAAAATAAATTACAGAAATTAAAAAAAAATGAGATATAAATACCTGATCCGTCTATAAAAATAGTTGATTGAGATAAGTGGTCAGCAGAATGTAACCAGAAAGATGATCACCTAAGTAAGAACTCAATTGATTAGGATTCAGCAAATTAAAGTTGTTGATGTTTAATCTAATCCTACAGTATTGTGACAGAAGCGCTGGACAGTATTGACTTATTCTAAAATAAGGCTATGTTATGCTAAGATAAATATAAAGATTATTTATTTATTTATTTATTTTTAAAGATAGATTGTATTTGGTGTGGGCCTCGAGCTATTCATCGTGTGCTCATTTTATAAGTTGTCGAGACAGCAAAACCCTAGTTAGGTTTCCTTGCAGATCCGAGGTTCTTTGCCTTTATAGTATGCATTCTGAATAGAAAGGTCTTCGTAGATCTGAAATCGTTAGTTTTCATATATCCTTCAAGGCGTTATCGCATCTAGATTTAGGATGAATCAAGAGAACCTCTACCGCTATTCCCGGACCTTAATTGATCATTATCATGCATTTGAATGACCTAATCAGCGCCATCTCCACCCTTCCAAGATTATGTTCCTTTCTGATTGGAGAACTCGTGTGACTGGATTCACCAGTTCGAGCACTCCCATTCTTTTAATTCTGATTGATGTACAACCAGAACCCGATTCGTTGATGTCTATCTTCTCTTGATTTGGGTCTATGTCGCAATCAATTTGTTTGGATATTAATCTAATATTTAGATATTCAGAATCTTTGTGAGCACTGCGAAACTTCTGAATACCTATGGGAATATCTCGCATTAATTTAAAAGGACTATGAGAGACAGCCTTACTAAGTATATTATAGCCAGATCCATGACAGGATTCTTTCCCGTAGTGAGTAGTTATAGACTTGCCAAGCGCGTTGCCTCATTATTTGGCTCGCTAATTGTGGCCACGTGTCATGCGACGTTACACTTCTCTAAAGGTATGCTTATAAGTATGTGGCATTGTATTAATAACAGAATTTGTATCACAGAAGATAAGATCAACTAAAGATATTTTTGGGTGTGAATAGAGTTGTACACGAGTCGAGTTAGCTCGGTTAGCTCGGACTCGTAAAAGCTTGACACACTCCAGCTCGAAACTGGATTCAGACATAATCGAGCTAGTTTTTGGATCTCAAAAAAATTTTGAGCTGAGTTCAAGCTTGCCCGAGCTCGACTCTACTTGGATTGAATGGCATGATCACTCGATTATTTTGATCTTGATGCTGCTCACTGAGTATTTGATGAAATGCTTCATTGAAGTGTTGTTTCTTAGATGTCATCGTATAAGGGTATTCTCGAAATAAGTATTTGAGGGAAGATTGAATAAATATATCCTCACAAAAATTAAATTTACATTATAGCACTGCCCTCATATCTTGATCTTGATGTTGCTAATAGAGTATGTGATGAAATGCCTACAAAGCCCTCTTATTGATTTGCATTCAAAGTGCGAAAGATTGAATATGAAATATATGTGTTTGAGAAAATGTCGCATAAGCTTAAACTCGATTTGAGTTGGCTCGAGCTGCTGACTGAACCGAGCTGGGCTACCCAGTCAGGCTTAAGGAACAAGATAAGTCGAGTTCAAGATAAGGTTGGTTGCTGGCCAAGCCGAGCTGAGTCGTGCGAAGCTCGACTCATGTACAGCTCTAGGTGTGAATATGATTTTTGTCGGCATCGAACTCCTAATGTTAACATGTGATGACTTCTTATTGGTCCACGTTCATATGTTGAAAACGAGTATAAACATCGTGTGTATCTATACTTATCAACGTAAATTGAACCTTGTATGCTTTAACTACTGAGAAATCAAACATTGCAGTGACTCATTACCACCATACGAATATACCCAATCATTCAAATTATGCACCGTTTTGTAATTTGGCTACTTCACGTACTTTTAAAAATAGTTTGACTATTCAAACCTTCCCGCCTAATTTTATGTATCCTGTGGTAAGACCACAACCCACGACTTATTTTATAATGTTTCAAAAGATAGACATAGATTTTGTAAATATTTTACACGCAAAAAGTCAGTTTCGGAGCTGTCAAGTGTACCAGGAAAGAAAAGGACGCGGATGGGTACTACCCCTCCTAGGAACGGACGGGGCCTCTGAGGGGCAACCCTGATGTATGGGTCTTATCCACACCGTTGATCCATTTTTCATATTACTTTAGTTTAGGCCTAAAAATTAGATAGATACAAGCCTCAGGTACACCACGCCATAGGAAGCAGCGGTGATAATGACATCCACTGTTGAAACCAACCTAGGGCTCACAATCCAAAAATTGGATTGGTTTAACAATCCTAGCCCGTGATTCATGGCCACTTGTTCTTTGAAATAAGACCATTTAATATTTTCATTTTTAACGGTCCAAGAATGCCTATAAATCTGATTTAAGATAATCAAATAAGTATATATATAGATATATATATATATATATATATATATATATATATATATATATATATATATATCATGCATCTAAACCTATATTCATAAATAAAAATGGTTTAACTTAAATTATATGTGCCACATATGAAATTTCAAAAGTAATTTATCAGTAACTGTGTATCATCTATCATACTTTCTCGAATATCAAAGATTTTCTACATAGATTTTCTTTACCAATGGTCTTGGTCACCAGGACAGTTGCCATTTAAATAATGTAAAATGGTGGAATACAAAAACAATGGAATGTGTCACGAGGAGTACTTGTATACTCACGTGCACATGCGTGTGACGCTGGATGCGAAGGCACTCGGAAATTGTATGTGTCATACATTAAATCAAGTAAAACAAACAGGATTGTGAAGCCCAAAACCATCAAGTCACAATCTCAAGATCGGATTATTTGAGTAATCTTGACTGTGATTCATAACACGGTTGTGAAGATAAGACTAGTGGATTTTTTTTTCAACCATCCAATAATATCCACCGATCCGACGGTCCTAGGATCCAATGAGCCGGGTCCTTGCTCTTATCGTGTGGTAGACTCTCGGAGTTTCAACACGGGTCAAGGGTTCGAGTACCCACAGTGATATATCAGTGAGTGATTTGATATGGACGCTTTAATTTAAATACTGGTAGGCCACGTGTGCAATTTCTAAAATAATTT
Source organism: Magnolia officinalis (assembly GCA_021015155.1). Taxonomy (NCBI): domain Eukaryota; kingdom Viridiplantae; phylum Streptophyta; class Magnoliopsida; order Magnoliales; family Magnoliaceae; genus Magnolia; species Magnolia officinalis. Next base: position 1,889 of record JAJHSJ010000761.1, on the reverse strand, counting down.
GTAGTGCCTATATACCATCTACACCTAGAGGTGTACACGAGTCAAACTGAGTCGTGCTTGGCTCAACTCGGCTCGGCCATTAGCTGACCCTAGCTCAAACTCGGCTTAGCTCGGCTCGGCTCGATCCTCAAGCCTAACTGGCCAGCTCGGCTCAATTCAGTCGGCTGCTCAGGCCAGTTCAAGCCAAGATCGAGCAAGTAAGCATTTTCATAACACATGTAGTGCACTTTCAATTTCTTACTGTATGTAAAACAACATCAGCTATTTACATGTATTTCATCGAACACCTTGTAGGCAACATCAAAATCAAGAAAAAATAGTATTTGTTTCATATACATACCTTTCTTCCCACTAGCCGACACTTTGTTGAGTCATTTTATCAAATATTGGTAAGCAACATCAATATCAAGTAATAGCTCACCGAATTGGTTCGATTCGAGTTAGGGTTCCATCCGAGTCGAGCCGGAGCTCAGGCAAGCTTAAACTTAGTTCGAAATTTTTTCGAGCTCAAAAAAATCAGCTCAACTCGGCTCGAAACTCAGTTTAAACTAAGTCGCAAGTCAAATCAAGCTTTTTCAAGTCCAGTCAAGCAAAGCAACTGAGCTAACTCAGTTGATGTACAACCTAATTACGCCACGCCGGCTATGAATGTGTTTTTCTCGGGCATCATGGTATCATAGGAGAGTCACCTGACATCAGGCAAACTATTGAGGTTTGTTTTGTTAGGATGCCTTGCACAAACCTTAGGATCTAGCCTCCCGAAACAAACCAAAATTATGGATAATAAAGCAATGAAAATAAATCAAAGCATCAATCACACACCACAAAGAGATTTTACGTGGAAAGCCCTCAAAGAGGTAAAAAAACCACGGGACCTCGTTCAGATCAACAATCCACTATGAAGTAGAACGTTACAACCTTCTTCACTCACGCAGGAGTGGATAAACAATAAGAGAAATAGAGAAAACGGAGAGAGATCTAACCGATTATGAGGACATAGAAGCGCTGAGATATAAATTGCAAAGTAGAAAACCTCCACGAGCAGAACCTCCCTTCTATAAGCTTCATCTTCTCTTTCTCATTCTCTCTCACCTTTGATAGCCCTAAACCCTTTAGCAAATCCCTTGTAAAGCTTTAGGAAACCCTCTTGTTGTACCTAAAAAAACCTAGACAATCCCTTTTATAGTTTAGGAAACTCCTTTCCGCATCCCTGTTGCGAAAGGACTCAAATCCCCAGTTTCGCGCAAAATCGCGGAACAAACTGCGTAACCTTCGACTAGTCGAGCTTAGTCTTCGACTAGTCGTAGGACCCCTTCGACCAGTTGAACCATCCCTTCGACCAGTCGTAGCTACAGCAAAAATACTCGTTGGACTTTGAGTCGAAGTCACGACTCGAACCTTCGACTGGTCGACCACCAGCCTTCGACCGGTCGACCATGGGCTCACGACCGGCCGAAGATGGGTAAAAAAAACCCATCAAATCTCTCCCTTTTTGACCCAAGAGGGGATCTACCTTCTTCAAGCCAGCCAGGTTTCTACAAACCTCAAACTTACCCTTGAGCAAGCCTTGGTCATCATGTCTGACCATTATCGTCTGTGTGGACCTTTTCAAGCGTAACACTTTTGTTCCAAAGTATCCCTGATCCAATAATACCGAATTCTTTATGTGCTTCGACTTGATGAGTGCTGACTTGGATTCTACTCAAGTGTATAGCACTCTGACTATCGCAATAGATCACGTGCTCCTCCTGCTTCAGGCTAAGTTCCTGTAGGAACCTTTTCATCCAAAGATCTCTTTGCATGTCTCTGTGACTGCAATGTATTCGGCCTCTGTCGTCGACAATGCTACGACCTTCTGTAGCTTGCTCTGCCAAGAAACCGCTCCCCCT
>JAJHSJ010000513.1:0-44955 GCA_021015155.1 Magnolia officinalis | reverse complement strand
AGCACACTCTTTGCCAGATTACCAACCACTGAACACCTTCTTTCTTGACAAGGATATCCTCATAATCGAGGAAGAAGAAGAAAGAAAGGCAGGGAGTGGACACTCTCTTTGACGGAGCCGCAAACTCAAAAGGAAGTGGGGTAGATCAATACTCTACTCTCCCGACAACGTCCTAATTCCCATCTCAAGGCGATTGGCATTCCACTACATCAACAACGTGGCTGAATATGAAGCATATATCGCTGGTCTAAGAGAAGCCATCATCCTCAACGTGAAGAAGTTGTCAATCTTCGGAGACTCACAACTCATCATCAATCAGACGAATGGCGACTAGAAGACCAAGGATGAAAAGTTGATCCCCTATCACATTTATCTGGAGAACCTAACTGAGGAATTTGAAGAGATCACATTCTCTTACATGCCCCGAGCCAAGAACTAATTTGCGGACACTCTGGCTACCCTTGCCTCGATGATGGAAATCCCAAAAGGAGTTGCTGAATGGGAACTCACTGTCGAACTCCAGGAAGAATCCGCATTCTGCCTGAGATTGACGAAGTCGAAACCTCTTCAAACGATCCAGCGTGGTATACCGATATCAAAGAATATCTCGAGCATTAGAAGTAGCCAGAAGGAGCAACATCAACCTATCATCACACCATCCAGTGGCTAGCGACCCAGTTTAAGATCACTGGGGGCATCCTCTACAAGCGATCCTTCAATTAAGTCCTTCTCTGTTGAGTGGATGAAACAAAAGTACCTCAGATCATGTCAAAAATCCATGAAAGACTATGCGGCCCACACATGAACGGACATATGATGGCAAAGAAGATCCTACGGCTCGGCTACTATTGGCTAACGTTGGAGACAGATTACTGCAAACACGTCAGGAAGTGCTTTAAGTGCCAAGAGCACGTAAACCAAATCCATGCACCTGCTTCTGAATTATACAACTTGACAACACCATGGCCCTTCTCTATATGGGGACTTAACATCATCAGCAAAGTCAACCCCAAGGCTTCAAACGGGCATGAGTACATCTTGGTGGTGGTAGATTACTTCACCAAATGGATAGAGGCAGCATCATACACCACCATTGTACCATCTCACGTAATCAAGTTTATGAAGAACAACATCATCAGCCGATAAGGGGTTCCTCATGCCATTATTATAGATAACGGGACTCCGTTCGTCAATAAAAGGATGGACAATTTCCTCAACAAATTTAAATTTTAACGTCATCGGTCAAGCCCCAACCGTCCTCAAATGAATGGTGGGGTCGAAGCTGCAAATAAGACTATTATCCGCATACTGGAGAAAATGGTCAAGACGTATCGCGACTGGTCGGAGATGTTTCCATACGTACTCTGGGCTTATCAGACGTCTTTATGGTCTGCTACATGCACAACTCCATACGGACTCGCATACGGAATGGAAGAAGTGCTACCAGTCGAAATCGAAATCCCATCACTCCGAGTATTGCTGGAGAGCGAAGTCGATGAAGGCAAGTGGCAACAAGCAAGATATGATCAACTGCACCTAGCAGACAAAAAGTGCATGCATGCACTAAGCCACTCGCATGCTACCAAGAAGATCAGCAAGCGAACTAAAAGAAGGTCCAAGAAAAGGAGGCAGAAGCACAGCCATAAGATTCGAAAGAGGAGCTTCAAAGTCAGGACATGGTCATGAAGGCATCTTACCACTGCACTTGCCAGATCCCAGAGAAAGTTCAAACCTCGTGGGACGGACCGCTGATCCTTTGGGAAGTACTCCTAAGAGGCGCTCTTCAGCTCACCAGTCTGAAAGGGGAAGATCTTCCCGAGCCCATCAATGCCGACAACTTAAAAATCTATCATGGGTAATCATACCTAACCTTGTCAATTATTACAATCGCAAAGCTATATCTATCTCCCACAAAAAAAAAAAGAAGTTGTACCCATCACCTCCCCCAACCAAAAAAAAAGGAGAAAAGTACCCATCATTTCGCCTATAAAAAAAAAGCAAAAAAAAAAAAAGAAGAAGAAGAAGAAACGGCACCACAAAAAAAGGAGGGCAGAAAACCTCAAAAAGAAACAAAAAGGGAGAAGAAAATAAGATCATCATCCCCAAATAATCCAACCAACATAAAACATCTTACGATTGTAATCGAAGATAAGGACAGGAGGGTAACCAATTGGCCGGCTATGAAGGAAACCACTCTGTCTCTTCCAGCACTCAAAAAAAAAAAAAAAAACAAGAAGAGAAAAGCATGCCTAAGAAAAAAGGGCGAGTTGAAAACCCGAAAGGGCGGCTCGATTAAAAACAGCGGGCATGTAGCAAACTTGGTGAAAACTTGAAAAGGCGCCAAGGGTAAAAACAACACAGCCACCAAGGGGCAGGCAAGAACAAAGACCCGGGACGTAGTGAAAATCCAAAAGGACGCCGCGTGCAAAAATGACGGAAAAGTCAATCATAGTGAAAACTCGTAAGGGCGCTATGGGCAAAAATGGCTAAATAAAGAACAAAAAAAAAAAAAAAGTGAAGGTACAGAGAAGGTGAAAAACCGCCAGCGTAACAACGAGGTACAAGGAAAGGACCAATTCCGGATCAGTATTCTATCAGACTTTGCTCAAATCCAAAGGACACACCCTAAGGGAACCAAGATCTCTAGTACACAACCCAGGCTACTAAACACAATGTGGGCTGAGCCTAATATTTTGATCCCAATCATCCAAAGCACAAATCCAAACATGAGCTAGCATTAACAAGTTTGGCACATAGAAAAAAAATCTTTTCTTTTCAAAAGTCTTTTACATCATTTGTCTTTTCATTTACAAAAAAAAAAAAAGAAAAATTTAAAAAAAAAAAAAGCATCCATACGTACAGGACAAGTAGCTGATCAAGTCAGGGATCCTAGGTAAGCCTTTATCCTTCGTACATCGACAATCTCTGCCGAGGTCGCTCCACCTCCATGCGCAGGTAGAAGAACTCGTCCCTCTCCAAAAAATGAAAAGCAAGCATGCTCTCATCATATTGCCGCCTCACTGCCAGCCGATGGGCCATATCCTCGCAGGAGTGATGGAGAACGGTAAGTTTAGATATGAGATGGCCATGTGTCGCAAGCAGAAACGTCGAGTTAATAAAAGGCCGCTCCTAGAATGCCTCAAATGAATCCTCAATACATGAGGAAGACGAAGCAGTATCTCCAGCCATATCTCAATCATCGACCTCATCCGTCAAGTGCCAACCAGGGGCCTGACGATAAAGTCACTAGTCTACCACCCATCGCTGGTATGGCACTATCGCTAACGGAGGAGCCCAAGACTCAAACTCCAAGGTTGTCGCATCCAACTAGCCCTACCAGGAAATCCAGACTCATCGGTACATGGCAATCAGGCTAGAAGGAAGAGGAGCATGTCCAAATCCAGAAGAGGCGAAGTCGGGAACATCCTTCTAGAAGCCAAACTGCTGGAGAAAACGAGTGGGATGATAAGACCAGTATCCTCGGAGGCCTAGCACTAACAAAGGAGTGCGAGCTGCACTACATATCAAAGGCGTACGTCAGTGCCATGGAGCTTCCCAGCTAATTTTCCATCCTCGAGCTAAGAAAGCATACGATGATACAGTGACTAAGTGACCCCCACACCAAGAGGAAGGCCATCAAGCAATAGAGATAACACATCGCCATGACGAGAGTCAGGCCACACAAGTGGAGGGTTCATATAAAGGTGTTCCCATAACCATACCTAGAGAAAGGCACAAGTCGAGCTCAAGTTGCAAGTAAATAACAGATCGATGAAAAGGAAAAAGGACAAAGCAAAAAAAAAAAACCTAAAGAAACTAACAGCAGCCCCAGAGGATGCGGGTATGTCCGAGCGAGCACTCAGTCAAGCCTAAAAAGATCTCTGCCAGTACCACAGAGACAATGCTCCGGCGGCCCAAAACGCGACAAAACACATTAAGTAAAACCGCCAGAGATGATTGTTGCCAGCTTGAAAAGAGTAACTCCGCCAAGACACAAAAGATCAGTGCATTCAAACACTGAAGCTGGCGATCGAATCCTGAACCCCCTCGAGCAGTTGAACAACAATCATACAAAAGCTCGAGTGAAAACTCATCAGCTCCACTCTCTGTACTGGGGAATGTGGCCGAAAATCCAAACCATGGGCCTAGATCAGCGGGATGAACCGACTTAGATGAAGGAACATAAGGCTCCCGATCGAGAGGAAGACCAAACAAGCGCGCGAACTCCTCCAAAGATGGGCCTATCTCCAAATCATTGAAGGAAAGCAGGTTCAATGCTGGAACCCAATCATGTGATGCCACGCTCAATAGTCACCAATCTAGGCGAACTCTGTGGAGATGAAGAACCTCCCGGAAGCCTAAGGAGCCCAGCTCGAAGATCTCGGACTCGGTCGAGCTCTCAATCCAGATGTACAGCCTCTCAGAACATGTGCTACGTGGTTGCAACCGACAAGTCCAAACAGACACATCCTTTACAATCTGAAATCCAGGATCAACAGGCGAGTCATAAAAAATGGGCATGCCCTCGTCCAACAAATCAAACTCATGGTGTCAAAAAAAATCCTGACTCGCCCATCACATCCCGAAGAGTACCATGGAAAGCTGCAGCAAGTGGGCTCGAACCTCCAATAATCGCCACATCAGGAGTAGTCTAAAAAGTACATGCCCCAGGGGCCACAACACTAAAGTACTGCAGTAGCTGACTGGACCGGTACTCTGATCCCCGACAATAGTAGCCTGTCCCATCACTACCTCAAAATTCGTACCGAATATCTGACCTAAGCCATCTATAAGAGGTCTATCACCTGTCAAATCCAAGCCACTCAAACCATCGAGATGGGGGCCACCACCCATCCAGATCCGATCTACACCATCCACATCACCCGAATCCATCAAAACGACATCCCCACCATCCAAATATGGTCCACCGAGATCCACACCATTCACACCATCCAAGGGACCAACCATCCCAACATCCATAATACTCGATGGCCCACCAAGCATGGAACCATCAAATCCATCCACACCACCATGCCCATCAAGCCCATCAAACCCATCGAATCCAATCAACCCATCCTCATGCCTACCATTAATGGTGGTAGAAGCCATGCCATAAATGACATTAATCTCTCCAAGAGAGCCTATCACACCACTACCAACTCCCATTAACCCACCCATAAATGAGCTCTCACTACCATAAATAAAGGAACCACCACCCAACTCTCCATCATTCATGTTGGACCCACCAACATCTCCATCATGACCAGCCATAATAAAGACAAGAGAAGAATAAAACAAAGGAGTGAAGAGACAAGAGAAGGGGATAAAAAGGAAGAAGAAAAGAAACAAAACAGAGTGACCAGAGGCTCTGGGCAAGAGAAGAATCACCAAAAAGCTCTGGAAGAATGTACAGAGAAGAAGGGGGCTTGCTGGAAGAAAAGATGGATGGAGGTGGTAATCGAATTACCGCTAGCGGTAGTCCGAGTACCGCCGCAGGTTCTGACATCTCTGCATCACTGTCGCATTTGACAGGACAAAACAAGTGGAAAGAAGTTAGCGGGCGGTAGTCAAACTACCTCCCGGGCCAACAACATTGAGAAATCAAGGGTGGGACCCACTGAAGGAACCCGGAAACACAGACCACCTTCGAAGGGCTCATTCGGGATCACAACAAAAAAAAATACTCAAAAGTCAACCTGAAAAGTGACAACAGGCGGCTAAAAGTTTCATACATGCAAAAAGTTATACAGCCAAAGGGACATTCTCATAGCATACGATAGAGCTAATCATCATCGGGTACATATTCATCTGAATCCTTCTAACGAACATGCGGCCCCAGAAGTCCTCCTTCGGTAAAATGAGCACCGCCACCCAGAGCGTAAGCAGGCTGCAAGATAGGGCCGATACCATACTACTCACACCATGAGCTGTACTCCCTCGCTGGATCGACAAAGGAGCTGACATCAAAACATTCCAAAGCAGTAGTCAGCTCCCGCTCGGGCACCGACCTCTAGTGAGATGGACTAGACGGTGGACTAAACGGAACCAGTGGGTTTCCAGTCAACTGTTAAAAGAGTCTCTCTCTAAGAAACCACTTCGTGACGCGAGGATCTTCCAAGAAGCGGCACCATCACGAAGCCTAAAAAGCCTCCTGAGCTGTAGGAATAAGCGCCGCATTCGACCGAAGATACGGCCTAGTACAGAACTGCAGAGAACAAAGAAATCAGGGATAAAGGACAAGTAAGAAGCAAATAACACAAGGCGATACAGGGCAATTACTCACATAATCAGGAACAATGGCATCGACATTCGACCTCCATGCGAGATCAGAAAACATGCGTATACGGATGTGGTTGTCCTTATACCACAACATCATGGGGGGAAAAGGAGGTGAATGATCGATCAGAGTAGGCGTCAGGTGGAGGAAATGATAAAAAAAAAAAAAAAGCAAACCTGCATGAGACCCCAGTAAAAAAATTGTAAACAATCATCCCAAATAGAAGAATGCAGAAGAGAGGATTTGAAGGATACCTCAACGACCAGATAGAAACTAATCAAAGATCTACTGATGCAGCAACTGGCTTTGTCTAGCCCTTCATACAATTGGGCAAGGAGAGTCGCAATCCAATTGTACGGTGTGGAAAAAGTGATATCGGCCACAAGCAATAATAGACGGGAGCTCACCAACTCATTCCCGTGACAAAAGATCATCGCTCCCATAGTATACAATATCAGGGCACGAGCCTTCACAATAGCCGCAGCCTCGGTCTCGGGAACACGTCGAGCAAAATTCAAGGACAGCCAAAGCAGCTTGAACCGATGGCCAGAAAAATTCGAAGAGTCCGGCATCATCCCTAGCAAACACATCCAATTGTCATCAGAAGGCACCGAAAGATCTTCCTCAAAAGGAACAGATCCCCCATCATACCTAAGGCCCAACTGCATATAGATGTCATACGGATTGATCCCCCACTCCCCGAAGGATAAATGGAAAGTATGAGTCTCGGCGTGCCACCGCTCTGTCAAAGCAGACAAAAGGGACATGTTTGTCTTGCTCAGACGAACTCGGAACAGTCTAGCAAATGGAGTACGCTCAAATACATCAAAGAATAGAGGCTGAGGATCATGAAACCAGTCCGGCTAATGAGTCTTAACTCCACACCCCCTCAAGATTGCAGGAGCACCACCTTCCCGAGCCACATCAGACAGGTGTCGGCCCTCTCGGGGTACATAACAGGGATCTACCGATTGGCGAGAAGGGCCTGCCTCATTCCTACCATGTGAGGCATGCTGCACAAGCAAGGTTCACAGGTAGGTATTCTTCTCACCACAATGACAAAAGCCCAAGTCAAAGCCTAGAGGCAAAAGTCAAAGCCCAAAGCCTAAAAAAGTCAAAGACCACAGTCCAAGTCAAATCCCAGAGCTAAAAAGTCAAAAGGCCCAAATATTCAAAGCCCATCAAAGCCCAAATGTCAAGAACCCATCAAGGCCCAAAGATCTAAGGTCCAAAAGCCCAAGCCCAGTGTCCAGAGGCCCATGATCCAAAGTTCAAGTTCCAAAGCCCATTTCCCAGTTTCAAGGTTAAGCCCATTTTTCATGAGCCCATATTTTCAAAAGTCCATCTTCCAGGCTCACATATCCAAATCAAAGTCCATTCAATTTGATAAAAATAAGACCATGATTTGAGGCCCACTTGAGAAACCTCATCCACACATGGAACTAAAAATCAAGCTAAGGTGTGCAATCCACTCCACAAGGGGTGGCCCACCATTAAGATCCATACCATCAAAGTGCTAAAGTGGGTCCCAAATCACCCATCCTATGGTCTAGATCATACAATATATATATATATATAAGTGGAAAGACAAAAACCAAATAAAAGAGTGGGGTCCCCTTTCTTATCACACCCCACTCTAACAAAACAAAAAAAAAAAACTAATAAACAGACATAAAAATCCAGCCAACTCTTTGGCCTAAACAAAAAATCCAGCAAGATCTAACGGTTGAGATTAGACCAAAATGATCAACAGTCCCGATCATGGCCTCCCTAAGCCCAAAAGGGAAATCCAAGGCTACAAATGGCTCCTCCAAATATTTCACAAAGAAGATCTGGCCAAACTCTAAGCAAACACAAACAAGGATTTATGATTATCCACCTCCGATTGAAGAAGGAAGAATGGCGATGAAAAAAAATAAAAATCAATGGCCAAGGATCTTCCAGGGAGCTACAATGGCATCCCTGGACATCCCTGGAAGAAGAAGAAGTAAGAAAGAGAGGTACATTGCTCGGACCAGCCTCCACACCGAACCAGCGGACAAAACAAGTGACTGACAGTAATCGGACTGTTGCCCTTGATCGAATTCTCTTGGGACAGCGAGCCGATCCCTTCTGAAGTGATGGGACATCCAGACCTCTCTTGGATCCATTGGACAATAGTCCAAAAATAAAAAAGAAGAAAAGAAAAAGATTCCTCCCTTAAAAAAGTGTCTTCTCATGAGAATATCTTAAAATCTCGTGAGAAATTCAAGATCTCATGAGAAATTAGGAATCTTAATACGATGCATTGCTAAAAATACAAAAAAAAAAATCTTAAAAAATACAAATAAATTATTGTTAATACCCCATTATTTTATTAGTGGAGGCCATCTGACTATCTCATATGAACCGTACAATAAAACCGAATGACGACGCCCACCGACAAGATCGGACGGATCTTTCAAAAAATCCAAAAATATTTCAAGCCATTAGCCCCATCAGCTTATCAGTGGAGGCAATGCAACTGTTAATTTTTGCAAATAAAAACTGAACGATGACGCCCATCTGCGAGAATCGAACGGATATTTTCCAAAAAATCCAAAAATATTTTCAAATAAAATCCTCAAGGAGTCTAGTTCCGAAGGGAATAGTTTTCAAAAAACGCACGTGGTGTGTAGTACACTGAAGAGTCTTCCATATTCTCTAGTTGGGGTCAGTGTAAACAACTAAATAAGAATCGAGCCCTTCCGGTTTCAATGGAGGATGATCGAATCCATACATGATAGATGTACGATTGGCCCAATCTCTATTCTGGATAGTCGTACGAATGCTAGTAGAAATGAGTGGATCTATCTCTAGAAAGAATAATTAAACTTGTAGTGACAACAATCCATTGTAACCAAAGTATCAAAATCAGCAGATTATATGGCAAAAGATTACCTGCACATACCTAATCCGGGATGTTTGAAAATTTTGATCGAGTCCAAGTCGGCGTAGTGAGTTCCACATAAGGCTGCACGAATGCGCAGGGAAGCTAACTACTTTGACGATCAAATAGAATAAATACTCCCAGGGTGATTATGTAACAAAGGAAACGACAAATCAAACAGTACGGGAATCCTCGTAAAGCCGTAACGAACCCGTAAAGGCCCTACTTTCAGACTTACCCTTCAATGCTATTAACAATTTGACGTGAATGGGGTTGTGATTAGTGAACTGTAATGTCGCACGAACGCGCAGGGAAAATCACAACATTTTCCTCAACCTTAATGATATGTGCAAGTCATCTCTTTTCCAAACAATCAATTGATAATGATACAATGGTAGGCAACAGATTTGAATCACTACCCTTTCTGACCAGAAGGGTGGGATGTCCACTCGTTTTGGCGCTCAGTTGCTCGCAACTTTGGCCAAAGAGGGACATCTGTAGACACCCCACCCCAGCTAATATCTAGAAAAAGGTAAAGATAGTTAGAACCAGGATTATATCCAAACCTTAACCCACATCCTAAAATCAAACCCTGATCACAAACACTAATCCCGAAACCAAACCCTAACCTTGATCCTGACCTGAGCCATCACCCAAACCCGAAACATACCTATTTGAGCTTAAAAGGATGAAAAGTGGATGACCAAACGAAGAAGAACATTGGACAAAACCCAACGGATGAAACTCGGCCTGAGCCTGGCCTGGGCAGTAGTTTGACTACTGCCGGCGGTACTCCGATTACCTTCGCTCGCAGTGTGCATGTGTACTTTGAGCAACAGCTGTCTCTGCGTTCGAAAGTCAATTTTCTCCCGAAATTACCCTTCCAGCTGATGCTATTTACCTTTTTACCAACCCCAAGAGCCAATGGGAGTACGCCATGTGGCATTTTTTTCTCCTCAACCACTCCCAAGCTGTCATGTCAGCTTTTACCCCTCAAATCCCCAAAAACTACCACAATACCATTGGAGAAAGCTACAAATAGCCCTCTCCTCTTTTCATTTAAAGAACAAGATAAGACACCAACAACTGAGAGAGAGAGAGAGAGAGGAAGAGAGTGAAGGAGGGAAGGTGCTCCTAAGCCTTTAAGTTCTGATTTTTTTAGCTACCCCCTAGCCCTTCCTCTTGACCTTTCAAACCCATAAACCTAGCTCAAATTAGTCATGGTTCGGTCCATGTCTTAGCCTATTTAAGTTTAAGCCAAAAGACTCATTCATCTCATACACAAGCATTCATCATGTCATTTATTCCCTTCTCAACCCCCCTGCTCCTCTAGATTTATAGTGAATGTGTGCTTTGTGACTTGTCGTACATCGGATCCTGTCGCATCAGAAATTCCTACTAATATAGTCCTTTTTTCTTACCTCTTTGCATAAGCATCATCACATCCGCCTTCTAGACACGCCGTTGGACGTATGCTCTGTGGCTTGTCAAAATCTCGGATATTGCTGCATTAGAAATTTGCATATGTGCCTAGTCCTATCTCAACCACATTATCCATCCCTTAAGATTGTTTTACAACACAAAGTAGAGACCGTACATTCGTATGGGCAGAAAGGGTGCCTAACACCTTCCCTCTTTGTAACCGAGGTCCCTTAGCCAGAATCCTGGATCGCAAAGTAGGAGTCAATCTAAGGTAGGAGAGTCTTCAAATTTCTCCAACCTTACGTATTCCGTGGTTCTAGCCGACCGCGGGATTCTAAGATTAATTGGCTAGTGGCGACTCCAACATCCACAATTCAACCTAATCACCTGTAACGCCCTGAAATTCGGGGGTCGAGTATGAACTCAACTCCTGAGTTCCAACGCATCACTTATGCAACATACACAATGCTGGTTAAATGTTGTCTGAGTTAGCGCAATAAACATGAATGAGATTATACCAAAACAGTAATTCATACTCCAGTTCAATTGTATAAAAGCAAGCGGAAGACTGAAATTTTATATTCAAATTATGTAAGTAACAAAAATTTCTGAACTCCAGAGTATGAGTACTGACTGAGTACCAATATACATGTAATGTTTCTAAGTCAAAAACCAAAATACAATCCTCAAGAGAGGCCCTGAAAATCCCGCGATGCAGCCGACATAAGCAAAGCCGTCGGAATACTGCATAAAGGAGAACTCCTCCTGATCCGCATCAAAGTCGGGCTCCGGCTCCTGAACTAAGGCGCCATCTACACCTGCAACAGAGTCTGGTGGGTGTTGCAAACACCGTCCCGTAACGTGGGAGTGAGTAGCTAACTCAGTGGAACATTAAAGCATAAGTTAACATGTTATCAAATCAATCAAGCAGTAATGATAAAGCAGTACAAATCAAACATTTCTAACTACTCTTGTTAAGTGCAAAAATGATATGACATGATGCTGTATGCCCTTGCCAAACCGCCCTCAAGCGACATCATCTTACGTTCGCGAATGCTTACTCCCTCAGTGCGCCACATCTACAAAGCACATGCGGTGCGATGATGCTCATGATTACCAAGTTTTTATTAGTCCATTTCAACCAGCAGTATTGGGAAACTAAGGTACCTCCCTTGTATCATTCCCAACATGATCCATTCTAGGGTCGTCAACCTTAGTTATTCTCATACGATATTATGGTTTGAGAAGCATAGTGAAGGCATCGCAAAGGGCTCGTCACCCGTCAGCGCGGATACAGATCTCACCGTATGCGGCTCAATTGCTGGCCGTCAGCTCGAGTACAGGTCTCACCGTACTTGGCTCAATCACTAGCCGTCAGCTCGAGTACAGGTCTCACCGTACTCGGCTCAACTCACACTCTAATTGCTGTGAAAGACTCGTCGCCAATCACAGACCCTTGGAGTGTACTCGATAATACTACGGAGGACTCGTCGCCCGTCAGCACGAGCACAGATCTCACCGTACTCGGCTCTCGCCAAAGTATCGACAGCTCGAATACAGTGTCCCATACCACCGTATTCGGCTCACGAGTTGGTTGCACAATGGTCACTACGGGGAGGCACATGGCCCCAGCGTAGGCCGACAGCTCGACCACGGTGTCCCATACCACCATGCCCGGCTCATGCGACTTAGCGGATCTAGGTACCATGGTTAAACGGGATCGCCACTGGTAAGTTTGGTACCCTAGGTTCAAACAGTTGCGACCAAACATGGTGAACACATAAGTACATTTCGGTTTACTTGACGAGCCTGAGTAGCTCGAGCGCACCACAAGTTGAGCGATATGGAGCGCAAAAGCACTCCGTGTGGCCAACCACTATCGCCAACCGAAGTACGACTCGGGTTCGCCAGACACGTCTGTTGTGGCGATACGAATCTCAGCCACAACCCCAAGTCTGGTACCGAATGTTTGGACTATAGACATAGTCCCAAACTCAAACAGCTTTCATTAATAGCATGTGGAGTAAAGCATGAAAAGAAGTAATACAAGCATATTAGCAGGCATGTCATAAAACATGAAGTGAAACATGATGTAAAGCATGTTGTAAAGCATGTTGTGAAGCATGTTGTGATGCATGTAGTAAAGCACTATCCACATAGGGATACAATCACATACACATTACAAGTGAGTGGTTCTAGCGAACCACCGCATGGAGGGGACCCTACATGTCTCTAAGGGAGTCGGAAATCCCATATCAGCACCTATCTACGGCACTAATACCTAGACATTTACTCATACAAGCATTTACACAACCACTTAGAATACACTATTCCAACATACATGACATATGTTAGCGAAATTTGTGTTAGGGCTGTCCCTTCGCCACGTGAGTATTTTACCCATGTATATCATAATTATACAACAAATAATCATTACAATTGTATTTCCAAAATCCGCACGTATGCGGTATTTCTAGAATACACAATTTCAACATACATGACATTTACAAATGAACATGTATTTTTGCGATTCCTTTCGCCAAACTAGTATTTTATCCATATATTATATAAACATACATTAAATAAACATGTCAAACATTTTCCCAAAAAAAGACGTATACGGTATTTCTACGTATATCTAGAGTATGTGAAATTCCATATTCTACAACGCTAATCGAAACAGGAAACGGAAAGCACTTCGTACATGTGCATTTACACGCAGATCATGAATCTATCATTATCTGACATTGAAAGCGTTGAAAAATGTAACTTATACACTTAAAGTCCTCACCTTGGCCCTTGGAATTCCAACGAATCAGCAAGGGTATTGGAGCTTCCGTATACGGGAGTTTTCTAGCCTAAAGAGCAGAATCGATTAGCTTTTTCGTAACCTACAACAATCCTACCTTAAATCAGACTTAGGGTTAGGGTTTCTTACCTTCAAATGGGATGGATACCGCTGGGAAAACACCTGGAATAAGGCGGTGTAGGCCGTGTGATGAGTGGAATCAGCAGGAGGAAGATCGGCTACAAACTCCAAGCCCTTCTCTCTCTTTTCTCTCTCTCTCTCTAGGGTTTTTCTCCCAAATTCATATGGCTGTGAGAGGGGCTGTTCTAAGCCCCTTTTATAGCCAAAAACATGTCTAAAATAGACTCAAGTTCAAGGGTGGCTGCATATATAGGCATTTCGCCACTTTCCAAGCTCAAAAGGGATGTTCTGGTGGCCCTCCTTGAGCCAAACGTCAGACTTAAGCTCACCATCTATGGATCTACGTGGGATTACGTTTTGACTCGATCGGATTCCCAAATCACACGTGGCGGACCACTTTCAGTTCAAC
Organism: Magnolia officinalis; assembly: GCA_021015155.1. Classification (NCBI taxonomy): domain Eukaryota; kingdom Viridiplantae; phylum Streptophyta; class Magnoliopsida; order Magnoliales; family Magnoliaceae; genus Magnolia; species Magnolia officinalis. Next base: position 31,010 of record JAJHSJ010000513.1, on the reverse strand, counting down.
GGTCAGTGGGCCACGATCAAAAATTCTAAGTACATGTAAATGTTCCTGAAATTTTTCTTAATCCGAGGGTGTAATTTGGTCTGATTCTGACGGTCAGGTTGCTTAATCTGACGCGCAACCGAATGATGCCAGATCACTATTCCAGATATTTATTTTGGGTTGGAATTAGTGTTTTTCATACTCCCTCGCTCCGAATCGAAAAGAATGGCCGTGGGACATCGGAATCATCTGATTTTTGAGATGATTGCCAAACCCAGTGGGACGGTCCTAGTTCCTTAGCTTCGTGTTAATCGGACTCCCGATGTGCGATCTAGACCTAATACGAAGTTTCGTTTCATTCCCGAGAGCAGACGGGTAATGAGTTTGGCTCTAGACTTTAGGGTAACCTAGAGTCACGAATTCTGCAAGTTTTGGGTCTTGCAAATCGTATTTAAAGTGATCCCAACGGATTTCATGACTAACCGAGTTTAGTACTTAGTTAACTTTGTTAAATTTTTAAAGGATTTAATCCTATGTGATTTCTGGTCGAGGTGGTACTCGGCCCAATTTACGGAAATTTACAGGTCGTTACATCACCCCCACAAATCAACCAAAACACGCCAATCAGCGTGGGCGCCGATTCCCAGCATTCACAATAAGTGGGGTAGATTTTCATATTTGGTCCAAAATAACTGACTTTCCTATGGAAAATTTTACCAAAATTTTCTTACTGAGGGCTTATAATTCAACCTTAATCAAATTATTAAGGATGATGCAATAAAGGATAACTTAGCTCCAGAATCAAATAATATAGACATTTTGAGTATTGTGCATTTTGATCATACCTTCAACAACATTGTCATTATTTTCTAGTTTCTCAGTCAGCATGATAGAGTGGATAGAATAAACCCGTGCACAAGGTTGTTGCTTCTTATTCGACTAACTTCCTTGACTTTGAGGTATTAAATGGGAAGGTCTATTCTATTGATTATGCAGTGGCTTATAAGATAAGGTACGCAACACTTGAGATGTCTGTCCTGACTGCTATGATGGTATTGGAAACTGCAGTCAATGGGGTATTGCTAAAGAAGCATCACACCCATATCCCTCAGTTTGATTCTTCATACTTGAGCCATATGACCATGTGTCTCGTAATATGCGTAGTTGTCTAGAAAAGGTCATTATTAGTTTCCTGATACAGACTGTTGGACCTCCATTTTTTGTCTCTTCTTCAATGGTTGTTGTTGACTAGGTGTCGTCCTACTCCACTACCATGTCTCTTTTAACTACAAATGAGTTTGAGGAAACACTCTGTATGTTGCTCATATCGTAAGGTCTTGTCCACTACCTTTGAGTACTTCTTGACATCTACATAGCAAAATTTCATTCTTTTATTCTATCTAAGTCCTTCCTCAACCCTTTGTTATCTTATAATTTTCATCATTCATTATCTTTGGTACATAGATTGACAATTCAATGAACTTCATCTCATACTGAGCTATAGTCATGAAACTTTGTTCTAGTCTCATAAATTTTGTCAATCTTCTTGATGAGGTATGTCTTTGGAAAATGCTTGTCACAAAATTTATCATGTAATTCATCCTAGGTCATAAGGGTGTCAATGGGCTAGGCTAGGGCCTAAAAGTTCAAAATTTTGAATAAGGCTAGCCCAACCCAAAATAGTTCAAAATTTGGGCTGAGACCTACCCCAGGCCTGACCCATTGACAACACCACCAAGTCCACATGTGTGCCGCAAGAACCGTATTATTAACTGCACTCCACTAGACATCAACTTTACCTTAAAGAACAAATGATGTCAGCCTGGCCTTCTGATTATTGGGGCAGTTTATTACATGTAGTATCTTCTTAATCTACTTCAACTAGTCTTCAACTATCAATGGGTCAAAAGCACCCTTAAACACTAGCGATCACAACTTTATAAACTTCTCGAGTAAGTCTACCTCATGTAGTTGCTCAGGTCTTAGTGGTGATGCATTCTAATGGTGCTAAGATGCTTGGTTCAAATTAGCCATCATGTCCCACTAAGCCGCAAACTGATCTTGTTATTATTTCATCATTGCTGCAATTTGAGTCACTAACCCAAAGGCAATATCCTAAGGATGAATGTTAAGTCCGATGTAGTTAGACCACATTGTAGTTAGGGATAATAGAAGTTGCATGCTTGGCCCAACACCAACCATGTTAACTAGAGGAGGGGGAGGAGCTGGAGGAGCTTGCCCTTCCTCTTCAACTGCATTTTCATCTACTTCATTCTTGTCTTGTTCACTAGGAGGTATCCCAGATTATTTAGGAATAACAGGATTTACTAAAGGGGTGTAATATTTTAGTAGTCATTATAAAATATTTAACTTATACTTATGAGGAAATTTGATATAATTCAAATATTTCAATTCTAATTCAAGAAAAAATTTTGAAAAGACAATATGTCAATCAAATTGGCAGGACATAATAGTGGACATACTACTCATTGTTGCTATCTATTGTTTCAGTCACCATTCCACACTCTTAAAGACTTCGGAGTCGGCTAAAAAAAATTTTCTTGGAACCCTATTACAATATACAATGTTGTTGCAAAATTTTAGCTCAATCTACCAACCATAGATATTTCAAAAAATCCTACAATCAAGCATGTCCAAAATTAGACGAATTCTTACCAGTTTGAACTAATTCACTAACCCAGCATAGTAACTGTTAGATTATATATGTAACGCCCGGTTCTCGAAACCCAAATATACTACTTGTTTTCCAAAAATCCTAGTGTTAACCTTTAAGGATAGCCCAATTTCATGTGTGTGTGTGTGTGTGTGTGTATCTTTCTTTTCTTTCTTTTTTCAGAGTGAGCATTTCAGCAGAAGAGAAACAAATCAAGCACAAAAAAACTTTGTAGACACATTCAAAATATACAAGTGGCTGCCCATAGAGCTTATACAACCAATGTCTCATTACTAACAAATACAGGAAGTAAATAATTTAACACATGAAAGAGAATAAAATGCAGGTAGACTTGAGCTATAAGATCACACAGCTTCTCTTGGGCAGGTACAGTCATACATCACCGATAATCGTATATTTCTCCTCATCAATCTGAACATGAGTATCATTTAAACCACATGTACTACCTGTACGGTTATATATTCAAAGAATTAGTGGTCAACTTAGTGTGAATTCCCCTCAAGATTACACACTACCACATTAGTTAAGTATAATTTAAACAAGAAAACATATAAACTATTTTAGATGCAATACTATTTAAATGGATGGATGTGTGAATGCACATCAATTGGGGATGCTAATCCAGTTGGCTTTTAGGCAAAACCCAGGAGTTGGGCAAAATCCACAAGAAAGTGTCTAGTCACTAGTGAAAATGCATCAAGTAAGGGCATAGTGACTAACTCACAAAATTTGAGTCGATTGTTAGTGGTTTGGGAGCTAGCAAAACATACCGCGAAAAAGGATACGTCCTACAACATTCAGAATTAGCTACCCATCATCGCCCGTATGCTATGAATGCATGATTAGCTCAACCTTTATTATTTCAACGGTAAACAACCAATTTAAGAAAGCTAAAAGGTCACTATGGGGGGGCTCGTCACCTAACATAGGCCGGCAGCTTGGGCATAGTGTCTCATACTACTGTTCCTGGCTCATGAGACTCCAACACTAGGATGTTTAATGGTAACCTCCTCAACTAGTAGCCAATCATAGTTCAACAAGTGGAACTTACCATCGCAGGGTGATACAAAAATAATCAATCAACCCACATAGGGCAAATATTCAATCGAAGCCACATGAGGCAAATAGTCTTTCAAAGGATGCGATAAAAATATATTATCCCCAAGAGCCACATAGGCATAAATGATCATAAGATGGTAAGTCCATGATAAAATTTATTTAATCTAACACACAAAATGGCCACTAGTTTGAGGGTCTATTGAAATCACAATTAATCAAGTTACATCCCAAATCTAGATATGCATATATAAGTGGTGTTTTCCACCAATCAATGTTACAATTCAAAATTCATAAACAATCCACAAGTATGAGAAGATATTCATGTACAACATAAAAGTGATTGTTCTAGACAAATGTTGAGCATATGATTCAAAAATCTACAAAACAAGTAATCATGAAATAGATATATCAATTATCAATCAAAATTAAAATAGAAACTATAACTTAAGCTAACATGAAAGCGGAAAGCCCAATGGGAAAAGTCATCACCTTACGAGTTGAACTGCCTATAATGTCACTAAGTAGTGTGTGCACCCTTAATATCGAATTGTTAAGCTTGCATGATTGGTAGGTTAGGTGGAACTTATTGTCAATATGATCCTATCCTAATAGACTCAATTGGCTCAGTCCACACACGATCACAATTTGATAAGAACTACCAAGGACCAACACTGAGTTAATTTCAAAAATAGTAATTGAGACCCACCTAACCAACTCACCTAGCCCATCTAAGCTAACTCGACTAGGTCAATTAGCTTCAACTTGATTCCCGAGTGACCCCGACTCGGAGGGAAATTAAAAAAAAAAAAAAAAAAAAACACACCAAATGTCAATGATCAACTCTCTAAAATCAATAGACTCAGTGAAACTCACTAAGTCAACTTGGTGAAGAGACTCGAACTCCATATGTTAATGTTACTTGACTGAACTTGTCTAAACTCGACTGAACTTGGCTGAACTCAATTAAACTTGGACTGAGTCAACCCGACAGTGTCTAAACTGACATTAGACCCGAGATTTTAGATTGACTCGGTGATTCAATGAGTCAACTTGACTCAACAATGACTTCTTCTTCTCTCTTTCTTCCTTTCCTCTTCTTTCTTCCCTCTTTTTCTTCTTGCTTAACCCACGTCTAGCAGGGACAATGAAATGCATAGAATTCGATTGAACTCGCCATGACTTAGTGATTCAATGACTTGACTCTGTTTTAGACTGAGTCGACTGAACAACTTGACTCCCTACTTTCTCTTCTTCTTCTTCTTCTTCTTCTTCTTCTTCTCTCCTTCTTCCCAATTGCTTAGTTTTTCTTTAAATAGACCAACAATGAAATTCGAATCCAACCGGATTCCAATACAATGTGACTCAGTGAGTCAACTCAGTCCTAAGTCTACTCAACTGATGGCTCACTCTCTCCCTTCCTCCCTCTCTCTTCCTCACTCTCTCTCTTGCTCTCGTTCGCCTACAATTCTTCTTCCTTTCTATCTAGCAAGGTTGATGGACCAAAACTCGACCCAACTCAATCTCAGTGAGTCGAATCCTCTCAACTTGGCAACAACTCGAACCAGGGAGTTACAAACTTGACTCGACAATAGTCAAACTCAGCTCCTTCCCTTATTCTAATGCGACCAACGGATTCTGAAATTGTCCCGACTCACAAGCAACTTACCGACATGACCTGAAAAGTCTGAACAACCCAGATTCTTGTGACTTGGACCCAGACTCGGTCAAGTCGGCCCTGTGCGGCACTAACTCAGACCTACACCAACACACATGCACTCTCTCTCTCTCTCTCTCTCTCGTTTCTCTTCCTCTCTCCCTCCTTTCTCCTTTCTCTCCTCTACTCTTGTCTTCTCACTACATCCCATGACCAGACCTACCCACGACTCAACCGAGTCGACCCATGTAACAACTCTTGACTCACTGTAGTGTAGCGCTCGTTGCTCTCTCTCTCTCTCTCTCTCTCTCTCGTTTTCAATTTTAGTAAAGGAAAGCCTTAAAAGGGATCTTATATAGCCTTTCATATTCTAGATGGTTCGACCATAAATAAACAGGGATTAGTTAGGGAGATTTGTGTAATAACAATGAGAGAACTCATTGAGTTTTTTCGTTGATTAACTTCTAACCAAAACTAAACTTGTTACATGATCTTAATCTGACTACATGGTTGATCTTCTAATGTTTTAGGTCACATGTTGGATGACTCAAATTAGGAGATGGGGCCCACCAAAAGATAATGGGTTTGTCAATTGATTAAAGAAGATGACGACCATGATCATAGTAGAATCTGATTGAATGGTTTTTCCTTAGATCCATGAATAATGGATGGACTAGATTTGTTTAGTGATGCTTGTGGGACCCACCATTTGGAGGAACATCACCAAAATTTTAGTGTTGAATGAGATACTCGTGTGCGGACGATATTGCTCGATTCATTGAGATCTTGCACGAGAATTGTAGGTTGTTGCGAGTGGGATTGTTGGTTGCCCTAGGACAGATGTTGGGGGATTGCCTAGAAAGGCTCCTAGAAGAAAACCTAACGGCTACGATTGTTCCAGCACTAGAAACAAAAATAATACCTCCGCGCAAAAGATCTCTTCACAGAAACCCTATCTCGAGCGGTTCATGAATGGCAAAGATATTTAAGAATGGAGGGCTGGAGTAGAGAGGAATCCTCTCACCCGGATTGCCAGTGAGGCATTAAAATGGATTTTTATTTTTTGTAACAACTCACGCACACCCATTTCATGGTTGAAATTGTGAGCTCTCACTCGTCCACCTACGCAGACAACCCTTAGGGTTTTGGTCGGACTTGTCTTCCGCTCGTGATGGACAGTTCAGATCATCCAGATGGATAATCATGGTGTGTCACGATCGACACAAATAGACGTTGTTCGTTTGAACAACGCTCAATGGTCAAAATTGAAAGTAGGAGAGGTTTTTACCTCTTCGGGTTGGGTCAACTTGGTTTGACCGGGTTTCAGCACTCGGTGCACCAAGGTGCACGCACTCTTCGTGCAAATGCACTTTAAGGTGGGCTCCAGAGAGATGTTTTGAAAAATCTAACCCGTCCATCCATTTCAAAAGCCTAAGATAAGCTATCAATTTGATTATGAGGCAGATCCATAGCTCAGTGGGCCAAACAACAAAGACTTTTGTGTTAATTTGATGGCCACGGACAATCCAACGATCGATTTTATAATCCAATGGTTAGATCATTATAAAATTACTCATCTATGGTCTTAGGCATTGTACTGACTATCTGGAGTAGATATAACTATATATATTTTCCATTTAATACTCAAATTGTGTAACCAAATAATGGATTAATACATGTGCCACATCCTCGATCGATGTGTCTAATTGACAATTACCGACAATTAACGGTCAAGTTGTTACTCGATTTGATCATTAACTATTTATAGGCTCCCAGGGCCTATTAAAGTGAGTTTCAACGGTATATTCAGTTACCTTAAAGTGAGTTTCAACGGTATATTCAGTTACCAGAAGCTGGGATAAGGATGATTAAGTAGTGGGCTATGAACTTGAGTGTTGTAGGCCTGATAATCACTAGGTCTAGTGAATTGGATCCTAATTTTAAGATGATTTAAGGACAAAGTCTTCAATAGTCCACATTAAACAATTTTAATGGTTTCTAAGGCTGTCTAATTGCAACCTAAAGGTTGATTTTATAATCCAATTATTGAATTAAGGAAATCAAGTGTTAGATCGATCAACAGAATGCTGTAGATGTGATGAATGGTGGATCTCATGATTCAGACTTCTAAATCTAAGATAAATGATTGGATTTATCTATTCAGGAAATGGAAATCTATAAATAGGTCTCTCCATTAATGTAGGGGTCCATCTTGAAAATCAATTAATTGGATGACTTGACTTATGGATGGAAGTGTTCTTAACGGTTAGATTGATGCAGGATTGAGTTTATAGACTGATCTCGACGTTGATCGCATGGTTGACCTTATTTCATGGTTAAGATGAAGATTGTTCATGTTGATTTAGGATCAAAATCGAGAGATTGGTTTATCTTTATACTTGGATCGATTTAAGTTATTTAGGCATGTTATCACGTATCTCCCCTAGATGATTTAGGTCATGAGTTGAATAACCATTGATGATGTAATCTTACGTTCAGAAGTCCAGGGTTACTTCAAGGGTGGTTGATCTCAAATTAGGCAGGTACGTTGTGTAGTCCAACATTAGGAAATTAACGTGGCGAATCAAGGTAATGTATAAACTATAGGTTATTCGTGTTCTCGCACATGCTTATGCTAAATTTGATTTAAATGGTAACACCTAAATATTGAAAAGTACGGGGTGTTATAGATTAGGATTTTCTAGTTATTTTTCCTTTAATTTAGACTTTGTCTAACTATGATCGAGCTTTTGAATTGGCTCATTTTTTTTCTTTAAGTTGATCAATTTTTGTTGTTCATTGTTGTCAAGAAGAATTTCACAAATGAAAAACTTTATTTAAAGGTTCATATTCGTGTTTTTAAGGAATGACATAACCTAAATAGAGTTAATTTTCATTTAGACTCATAAAAGAGGTTTAACTTACACTTCTAAGTTCTTCAATTATCACAACAATCATGCAGGGACTCCTAAGTGTGGTTTTCTAATTTTAAGAACCTATACATTATGCACTTGTGGGATCCATAACCTACAAGTCACCTACTGTTAAAATAATTCTTTGATACCAAATTGTCATGCCCCATAATCTAAGTATAGAGTGTGCACCCTCATACTCGAGTTTTGGATAGCAACTCATACACTAGGTGTACATAATTCAATCAACTGAATGGTTTATAAAGAGGCAAGGTTATGCCCATTATAAGTCCCCTTCACACAAAATAATTAAACACCAACATCTATACATTCTAAACATTCAAGAATTGCTCAAACTACATTAACTTTCCATTTGAAATCTTATTATAGATCTAAAATAATTCAAATAAATGTAATCACTAAAATTTATATCAACATTCAACGTATATTAGTCAAACTAATCATATCGAATGAGATTAAAACTGACAATTAGGGATGGTCCAAAAATGCCAACTCCTCTTCTGAAAGGTACGACCACATCTCACGTGGATCGTTCTCAGGCTCAACGACATCCTCCTTTTCCTAGGCCAACTCATCAGTTACACTTTCATCTGTACGAGTTTTCTCTCAATAAAACATAAGCTGGTCAGGCCTAGTGAGAAAACCCAACATGGTTCACACAAATCAAGATTAAAATAGTACAGAAACATAAAGTGTACATTGATAGGAATGCATATGATGCATAAATGCATTAGATGGGATAACCATTCATCTCTTTGGGTTGGCTAATTGTCAACTTGCATCCACCCACTGGGTAGGCTTTCACCTTTTAGTAGGCATGGGCATGGCCCGTATCTAGTAGAGATTCCACTAGGATCAACATTCTTCTATGAAGGTCCCCCAAGATCGACTTTGCAATGAGTAATGTGATGAATGATGTTATGTTTTATCATTCCTTAAATGTTGACAAATGCTTATCTCTTTCAGGAAATACACATGTGAATCTAACGTACAAAATTACCATAATTCAACATATGAGTATACATAATAGATTAACATGTGAACACTTAAAAAAAATCAAACAACATTGAGATAGCACATCAAAATAGTACATCAACCAATTAAATAAACATGAATAAAACTATTTTAATTACAATGAAATGAAACACATTAGGATCACTCACCTGTATCTAGTGAAGATAATTCCGTAAAATATTTAAATAGATTCAAGTTTAACTTCCCTAATAATCATACAAACAAAATTATTTAATGATCAATTGTAATGACTCGTAAATTTCTGTGCAAAGACCCAAGTACCACCTCGACCAGAAATCACTTAGGATTAAATCCTTTAGAAATTTGACAAAGTTAATTAAGTGCTAAACTAGATTAGACATGAAATCCGGTTGAATCACTTTAAATACGATTTGCAAGGCCCAAAACTTGTAGAATCATTGACGCTAGGTTACCATGAAGTCTAGGATCAAACTCATTACCCGACTGCTCTTGGGAGCACATTGAAACTCCGTATCAGGTCTGGACCGCACATCGGGAGTCTGAATAATATGAAGTTAAGAAATTAGGACCGCCTCGCTGGCTTGACAACCATCTCGGAAATCAAATCCAGACAGTGTCCCACGGCTGTTCGGTTGAGTCCGGAGCGAGAGAGTGTGAAAACACTTATTTTCTTTACAAAATAAATATCTTGAATAGTAATCTGGCACGTGTCGCTTGCGGACACTTTGTAAGCAACCAGACTGTCAGAATCTGACCCAAATACACCCTCGGATCAGGAAAAATTTCATAAACATATCCATGTACTTGAAATTTATGATCGAAATCCGCTGACCGTTGAACCGAAACTGGTCCGCCACGCGTGATCTGGGAATCCCACTGAAACAAAAAATTAACTCCACCTAGATCCAAGGTTGGTGAGCTTAAGTCCGACCTTTGGCTCAAAGAGGCCCGCCCGAAGTCCTCCGTTGAGCCGTAACAATGTCGCTTTGGTTATAACCTAAGTATACCTTGACCACAAGTCTGTTTTAGAGAGTTTTTAGGCTATATAAGGACCTTAGAACCCTCTCTCTCACAGCCATACAAATTTGAGAGAAACCCTAGAGAGAGAAGAGAGAAAAGAGAGAAAGAGTGTGAGAAGTGGGAGAAACTCCCTGCCACTATCCTCTGCCACTACACAAGCTCCATCACTCCGTTCTTGCCGTTTTCCCGGCGAATCCGACTTCGTTTCTAGGTAAGAAACCCTAACCCTAATCTGTTTTCAAGTTGTAAGGGTTGTAGGTTATGAAATAGCTAACCTATTTCATTGTATAGGTTACCGAATTGCCAAATACGGAAGCCTAACAAACCTATCGTATTCGTTACGATTCTACAGTGAAAGGTGAGGACTTTAGGTGTATAGGTTACGATTTTTAACGCTTTCAATGTCAGATAATGATAGATTCATGATCTGCATGAAATTGTACATGTACAAAGTGCCTTCTGTTTTCTGTTTCGATTAAAGACGTAGAATATGGAATTTTACATATTCTAGGTATTCGTAGAAAATACCGTATACGTATAAATTTTGAAAATGTGTTTGCCATGATTATTTGTTGTATGAACATATGATATATGGATAAAATACTTATTTGGTGAAAGGATTCGCCCTAATACATGTTTTGTTAATATACACATGTATGTAGAAATAGTGTATTGTAGAAAGTACCGTATACGTATATATTTTGGAGATGTGTTTGCCATGATTATTTGTTGTATGAATATGTCATATATGGATAAAATACTTACTTGGCGAAAGGACTCGCCCTAATACCTGTTTTGCTATCATACACTATGTATGTTGAAATAGTGTATTCTAAGTGTTTGTGAAAATGCTTGTGAGGGTAGTGTTTGGATGATGGTGCCTTAGGTAGGTGTTGAGATAGGATTCTCAACTACCTCAGAGACATGTATGATTTCCTCCATGTGGTTGTTTACTTTAACCCTTACTTATGAAATACATGTGTTTGCATTCCTGTTTATATAGTGCTTTATCACATGCTTTATAACATGCTTTATGACGCGCTTGTTAACATGCTTGAATCACTTTTCTTATTATGCTTCACTCCACATGCTACAAATAAGAATTGATTGAGTTTGGGACTATGTTTATAGTCCAGACAATCGGTACCAGACTTGAGATCGTGGTTGAGAATCATTTCGCCACGTAGGATGTGTTTGACGAACCCGAGTCGTACTTTAGTTGACGACAGTGGTTAGGTCACACAAAGTGCTTATGCACTTCATGTCGTTTAGTTGATTGTGCGCTCGAGCTAGTCAGGCTCGTCAAGTAACCCGATATGTCTAATGTATGTTCACCATGTTTGGACACTACTGCTTGAACCTAGGGTACCAAACTTACCAGTGAAATCCCGTTAACCATGGTACCTCGATCCGCTAAGAGTCATGCACCGGACATGGTGGTATGGGACACCGTGGTCGAGCTGTCGGCCTACGCTGGGGCCACGTGCCTCCCCGTAGTGTCCAGTGAGCAACCAGACTCGTGAGCCGATTATGGTGGTATGGGACACTATATTCGACCCGTTGGCCTACACTGATTGGTGACGAGCCCTTTGTAGTGACCTTGAGTATACTCTGAATTTACGGTGAGGCGACGAGTTTTGCCGCAGTGTATAGAGTATGAACTAGGCTTGTTTCAATTTAGTGATGAACCGTTAAAGAGGTGATGGGGGAGTGGTGTAACCATTGTGCATAACAGCCCTGACAGCCTTTGCAGCGACCTAGAAATACACTATCGTATGAGATTAACTAGGACTGACGACCCTAGAATGGATCATGTTTGGGAATGATACAAGGGAGGTACCTTAGTTTCCCAATACTGCTGTTTGAAATGGACTAATAACAACTCGGTAATCATGCTCATCATCGCATTGCATGTGCCTGGAAGATGTGAAGCACTGAGGGATGAAAGCATGCCGCGAATGTAAGATGGTGTCGCACGAGGGTGTGTGTGGTGAAGGCATACATCATGACTGCACTCATACTTGCATTAATAAGAGTAGTTAGGACTGTTTGATTTTACTGCTTTATCATTACTGCTTGACTGAATTGATAACTTGTTAACCTATGCTTTATTGTTCCACTGAGTTAGCTACTCACTCCCACGTTACGGGACAATGTTGTACACACCAACCAGAATCTGTCTTAGGTACAGATGAGATGACGACTCGAGAGGCTGAGCCGGACTATGGCGAGGACCAGGACGAGTTCTCATTTATGCAGTACTCTGGTAGCTTTGATTAGACTGCCGGATCGACGGGTCTTACTGGGATTACTTCCCTAGTTGTATTTTTGACTTTTGAATATAAAATAGATATATGTATATGGTGACTCAGATGGATTCATACTCTGGAGAATGAAATGATTTTGTTCCTTTTACATACATATATATACAGTTCAGTCTTCCGCTTGACTTTATACAATTGATCTGGAGTATGAATTACTATTTCGGTATAATCTCACTCATGTTTATTGCTCTAACACAGACAACATTTAACCATAATCATCTATGTTGCATAAGTGATGCGTTGGAACTCGGGAGTTGAGTTTATGCTCGATCCCCGTTTTTTAGGGCGTTACAAGTTGGCATCAGAGCATGATTTTGATTAAACCGGACCTGAGTTATGTTCCCATGACGTACGCTGATGCTTTGACTTAGGAGAGTGTGAGAAGAAAATATAGAAACAGTCTTAGGTATCCCAGTTTCGTCCAACGGTAAAGTTCATTGAAAATGGACGCCGAAATCGAGTCTGTACTCAACCCTGGTCGCACGGGTAGACCTTAAAGCACTTCTAGGCCGTCTATTGACGAGTCTAGATCCCATTCCACTCAATCTCAGTTGTTAAAAATCAGTAAAAATTCAGTCTAGATCAGAGAGTTCTCGAAACTACCTGATCTAGAACGGAACAGAGTCGGGGGGCCACGTGAGTCAATACGGGGGGAAATAAGGTGGACCCAGGGTGCATTTGGCACCTTGGGATGGTGGAGAACACCACCCCACCGCGGTGGCATGGTGCCGGGCAAGGCAGACCGTGGTCTGGTGGGCCCACTCAGGTTGGGCCGGACCTGGTCAGAGTCGGCCGACCCCTACGCATGTTTGGTGCATGCGAAATTTTGGGGGGGTCCCTATTTTATTCCTTCAGCCCCCCCTCTCCTCATTTCCCCCTTTCTAACCCTCCAACTTGCGGTTCTCTCTCTCAAATCTCCCTTGCAATCACTCAATCTGTAAATTTCGACCATAGCCCATCCCCTTCCATCAGTTACAGCAAACCCTACCCCCTATCCTCTCCGTTTCTCACATTTAAGCCTTTAAATCTCCTCCTTTTGCCTCAAATTCGTGTAACCTTCTAGCTTATCCCTTTTCTCCCTTGTTCCTTCATCATTCCCTGTTACTTGGGCTGCTACAAGCCCAGTGGAGACCTAAATCCGGGAAGAACTCGAATCTCCAGCCCTTTCTCTCTCTCATCGCCACTTTCCATGGCTTTCTTCGCCATTGTTTTGGCCATTATCTGTCTCCGTCGTCCTTTCTCTTATGGGAAAGAGGAAGACCGCTGCTGATGAAGATGGGCCTAGCCGTCCAACCCGTTCGAGGAGAGAAGTGGATGATGAAGCCAGCCCTAGCCCTGTTCGGGATTTTAGGTCGAAGCGAGACTTGGATCTTCAACATCCGATCATAAATGCCTTTCCGATAGGCTTCAAATATGGTCGTTTTGCAGGCCGTAAGATTGTGTTTGAAGCTCACGTGGATGAGAGAATGTTTGGGCTACACCCAATGATGGACCACTTGGTGGACATTGGTTAGGGTCATATATTTGAAGGTGAGTCTCCTACATGCGAGAACACGGTTCGTGCCTTCTACACCCATATCATAAACCCATCGTTGGAGCCTCTTCAGTTCACTGTCTCTGTGAGGGGCATAAGGCGCACAATTACAGTGGCTGAGGTGGCTCGGGTCATGAAGATCCCACGTGGTCAGGTGCTTCCTAATGACGACTTCTCCAGGAGTGCGCGAGAAAGGGATCGCCGTACGCAATACCTTTGTGGTTGACGGGTTTCTTGGACGCGAGGAAACTGTCTTGCGGAGATAAAGTTGACAGAGGACTTCCGTTTGCTCCACCACATTTTCACATATAATGTGTATCTACGGTCAGGTAACCACACGGAGTGTACTCGGTTGATGGAGGACTTCCTATACAGGATGGGACAAGGGGACAACTTATGCCTGCCCACATTCGTCCTATTTCAGATAGTTCAGGTCGTTCGATCTGTCAGGAACGACCTTTCACTCCCATTTGGCCGCCTGATATGCAAGATGGCTCGTGATGTCGACTATAGGCTGAACATGGAAGACCTTGCACCAGTCCGGGTCATAAGCGAGGCTACGCTTAAAAACATGAAGATTGGCCCTCAACAACGGCAAGCCTGACTCGACGAGTCTGGAGATGAGTCGGATAGCGCTAGTCAGGAGAGTGTTGACCTCGAGGTAGGAAGCGAAGGAGGCGGCGATGATATACATGAAGAGGAAGATGAGGCTCAGGATACTGAGGAGAGCTCTCCTCCTGGTGCACCAGAGTCGGACGCTGCTCAGGCAGCGAGGGACGCTCGCATAGCCCGACTTGAGGAGGGTCAGGCTGCTCTATGACAAGATGTTGCCGATCTTTGAGCTTTCGTGAATAATAAGTTGAAGAAAGTAACTCGCACGTTGAAGGCCATCCTGTGTTATGTACAGGACAAGGATGCCCCCCCTCCATCGCCTGACTCGGATACCTAGCCATCCTTACTGCTGTTTTGTAGTTGCTTTGGTTTCCTCTATAATAGGTTTATGTTTCATGTTAATGATGTAGTAGTTAGTAGTATGTTTTAAGTGTTTGATGTTGTGGATGTAATTGGCTCACATGTAATTTCTGTCATGATTCATGTAACTCTGTATTCCATGTATTATGACAATTTTGGGTAAATGAAAAGCATGCAGCCTCTTTTGCTATGAGATGTGTGGAATGCTTAAAGTGATTGTATAATATGTTGTTATGCTTTATCTCACATACGTTGCACCCTATGTTGTATAGGGCATGCCACGGAGATCTACGAGGAGCACGACACCCCTCTTTCTCACTGGCTCGATGGACCAGACTCCTTCTGGCAGAGGTGGTCCTACGGACAGAGGGTTAGACTCTAATCAGCCTCCTGCTGGTCCTACTGGTGGACTGCCACCTTATACACCCGCGGTTCGTGAGCAGCACCGGACATCCTCATCTACACAGCATGACCCACAGGCTGCTCCACCTCCTGACAGGTTTGAGGAGTTGATGTTGATGATGCATCAGCAGCAGATGCAGCAGCAGTAGCAGCACCAGCAGCTTATGACCACTATTTCTGAGGCCTTATCTAAGGGTGGGAGTGCGACTCCACCTTCGCCATCTACACGTCCTACAGAGCCTCCTGCTCAGGCTGAGGCTATACCTCCCCCTGCGCCTACTGTACCCCCTACTGGAGATGTCGGTACTCATGGCCTACTCGAGCGATTCCAGCACTTGAGGCCTCCCACATTCACGGGTTCTCACAGACCCGAGGAGGCTGAGTTTTGGCTAGACAGCATCTCTAAGATGCTGCGGATGCTGCAATGTACTGAGGCAGAGCAGGTCGAGTTGGCCACTTTCATGTTCGAGAGGGAGGCTAGCCTGTGGTGGGACAGTGTACTGAGGTCTGTCGCAGTGGGCTGTGTGTGGACTTGGGCAGCATTTGAGTTCCAGTTCTGTGAGAAGTATTACCCGCAGACCTACAGACACGAGCGAGAGGATGAGTTTTTACGCCTAAGGCAGGGAGGCATGACTGTTACTGAGTACGAACATCGCTTTACTGAGTTGGGCCGCTTTATCCCATCCATCCTTGTTGATGAGCACATGCGGATGCGCCATTTTTCTGGGGGCTTGCGACCTGATATATGGTCAAAGATGTGCTGTATCAGTATACCTTCTTATGCGGAGCTGATTCACATGTCTATGATGGCCGAGCAGGATGTTGATCGGCTGACACGTTTTCGTGGTACTATGGTTACGAGACCACGACCAGATGTTCAGGGCAGGCCTTTCCTAGACAAGAGGCCTCATGCTGACTCGCCTCCTAGGATCGCAGCGCTAGTGGCTCCGATGTGGTGCCCTATTGTGACCTGTACGTACTGCGGGAAACAGGGTCATTCTGCTGGGAGTTGTTTTGCACGGATGAAGGATAGCGGGTTCTCTCCGCCGTAGATGATTAGTCGTTCTCGCCCACAGGCTCTATCGGCTTCACCTCTACAGACTGCCCCTGCTCATCCATCTTTCAGACCTCCTGTATCACGC
The DNA here is from genome assembly GCA_021015155.1 of Magnolia officinalis. Classification (NCBI taxonomy): domain Eukaryota; kingdom Viridiplantae; phylum Streptophyta; class Magnoliopsida; order Magnoliales; family Magnoliaceae; genus Magnolia; species Magnolia officinalis. Next base: position 14,300 of record JAJHSJ010000513.1, on the reverse strand, counting down.
TTCAGGTCGCCTCAACGGCCCATGGTACCTCAGCCTAACCGATCTCAACAGGCGCGTGTTCATGCGCTTACAGTAGAGGAACCAGGGACTGCACCTTCAGCACCGATGGCCTTCGGGTTACTGCACATTACAAGGTATTCCAGTCTTTCTATTGGTGGACATCGGGTCTACTACCTCTATTGTTTCATGTGTTGCGGTCAAGCGACTAGGGTTGGAAACTAGTCCTATGATTAGGATGAGACTCCTTACTGCCATAGGGACTTTCTCAGACTCCACTACGATGTGTAAGGGTTGTTCAATAGACCTAGGGAGCAGGACAGTGACTGTCGACCTGTTGGTCGCACCGCTCCATCATTATGATGTGATTCTCGGCATGGATTGGCTCATGTAGATGAAGGCCGAGATCGATTGCAATACTCGGATCGTGACAGCATGTGGACCTGACGACACGGTCTTTACTTTTCCAGTGCAGGTCAGTTGGTATTACCGCATAAGTAGTTACGCTACCCTATTAAAGCAGGTTGATGGTCCGACGTTGGGAAATACACATGTGGTTTGGGATTTTACAGGTGTGTTTGCAACGATTCCTAGTTTGCCACCTCGGCGTGAGATCGATGTCACCATTGATCTTACGTCTGGTGCGACACCTATCTCATTGCAGACTTATCGTATGCCTCCATGTGAGATGGAGGAACTGAGGAAACAGATTGACAGGTTGCTAGAGAAGGGTTTCATTCGACCTAGTGTGTCCCCATGGGGTGCACCCGTGTTGTTTGTAAGGAAGAAGGATGGTTCTCAGCGATTGTGTATTGATTACCGTAGGTTGAATCAGGTCACCGTGAAGAACAAGTATCCTTTGCCCAGGATAGATGATTTGTTTGATCAGTTGAAGGGGGCGAAGTACTTTTCAAAGATTGATCTGCAGTCCGGGTATCATCAGCTGCGCGTCTGAGATGAGGACGTGTAGAAGACGGCTTTCAGGACATGCTTTGGGCACTACGAGTTTCTAGTGATGTCGTTCGGTCTTACGAACGCACCGGCCGTGTTCATGGACTTGATGAACCGGGTATTTCGGCCATTCCTATACCGATTCGTCATCGTCTTTATTGATGACATTCTGATATACTTTACCAGTCGGGAGGAGCACGAGGAGCACTTGAGAGCGGTGTTGGATACGTTGAAGAAGAACCAGTTGTTCGCGCAATATAAGAAGTGCGACTTCTGGCAAGAGGAAGTCAAGTTCCTCGGACATGTAGTGTCCAAGGATGGGATAGCAGTGGACCTTGCTAAGGTAGTCGTGGTTCAGGATTGACAGCAGCCTGGCTCGGTTACCGAGGTGAGGAGTTTCCTTGGTCTGGCAGGGTACTATAGACATTTCATTCGGGACTTCTCGAAGATTGCCAGGTCGTTGTCTTAGTTGATACGGAAGGACCTGAAGTTCGCCTGGAATGAGAAGGCGGAAGCAGCTTTCAAAGAGCTGAAGGACAGGCTGACGTCCGCCCCTGTGCTAGTATTGCCAGAGCAAGGGGTTAAGTACACGATATACACTGACGCGTCTCGCGATGGTTTGGGTTGTGTCCTTATGCAGAAAGACAAGGTGATTTCGTATGCCTCGAGACAATTAAGGAAGCATGAGGAGAATTACCCTACACACGACCTGAAGTTGGCAGCTGTCATCTTTGCATTGAAGCTCTGGAGACATTACCTCTACGGAGAGGAATTCGAGCTTTTTCTGCGACCACAAGAGCCTTAAGTATATATTCACGCAGCGAGACTTGAATATGAGACAACGCCGATGGATGGAGACCTTGAAGGACTTCAAGTTCGAGGTTTCCTACCATCCTGGCAAGGCGAACCTTGTGGCAGACGCGTTGAGCCGCAAGAAGGCTATAGTATTTGCGGCTCCGTTGATGATAGCAGAGTGGGACATGATTGAGTTCGTGCGAGACTTCGAGCAAAGACTCACCGTAGAGGACCCATTTGAGTGTGTTGCGCATGTTCAGGTGCGACCACTTATTGATGACAGGATCATTGAGGCCCAGAAGGGCGATGAGCGGTTGTCTGAGCTTCGAGAGCAAGCTAGTGACACCGAGGACTCCGAGTGGAGAGTTGGTTCTGATGGGGGTCTACGATTCCATGGCCGCCTATGCATTCCCGACATACCTGACTTGAGACATGAGCTTCTCGACTCTGCCCATAACTCGAAGCTCGCGATGCATCCTGGTAGTACGAAGATGTACCGGGATATGAGACGGTCATATTGGTGGGATAACATGAAGGCACATATAGCAGAGTATGTGTCTCGTTGTTTGACGTGCTAGCAGGTCAAGGCAGAACATCGCCGGCCTCCTGGACTGCTTCAGCCCATGCCCATAGCATAATGGAAGTGAGACTTCATTTCCATGGATTTTATATCCGGGTTACCGAAGATGAGGAAGGGACACGATTCCATTTGGGTGATTGTGGACCGGTTGACCAAATCGGCCCATTTTCTCCCTATCAGAGTTACGAACTCTGCAGATGAGTTGGCCAGATTATACATCAGAGAGATCGTCCGTCTCCATGGGGTTCCGTTAGAGATCGTGTCGGACAGAGACACTCGGTTCACATCTATCTTCTGGACTCGTATCCAGGAAGCGATGGGTGTGAAGTTGAAGTTCAGTACCACGTTTCATCCTCAGACTGACGGGCAGACAGATCGGGTGAATCAAATTCTGGAGGATATGTTGCGAGCATGTGTGTTGGACTTCAAGGACAGTTGGGATAACTGTCTTCCTTATGCAGAGTTCGCCTACAACAACAGCTTCCAGGCGAGTATTGGTATGGCTCCATATGAGGCCCTGTATGGTCGCCCTTGCCGAGCACCGCATTGTTGGGCTGAGGTTGGCGAGCGTAGCTTGATTGGCCCAGAGTTGGTTTAGGCGACCTCAGAAAAGATCGACATTATCAGACGTCGACTTCTTACAGCGCAGAGCAGGCAGAAGAGCTACGCCGATACGAGGCGGTGACCGCTCGAGTTCGAGGTCGGTGATCACGTATTCCTCAGAGTTTCCCCTATGAAGGGAGTCCTTCGGTTTGGGAAGAAGGGGAAGCTCACACCGAGGTTTATCGGTCCATTTCAGATACTGGATTGAGTGGGTGCTGTGCAATATCGTCTCGCTTTGCCCACACCACTTGTAGCTGTACACAACGTATTTCATGTATCTATGCTGAAGAAGTACGTTCCTGATCCTTTACATATCATCAGATGGGAGCAGGTACAGCTGAGCGAGGATGCTATGTATGAGCTGCGTCCGACACGTATCCTTGATAAGGAGCAGGTACTGCGTAGTAAGGTGATTTCACTCGTGAAGATACTGTGGACACATCATACAGAGGAGGAAGCTACGTGGGAGACAGAGGCCGAGGTCAGAAAGAACTATCCTCAGATTCTCGAGGTGTACGAAAATGTACAAATTTCGAGGATGAAATTTTTGTTTAAGGGGGGTAGATTATAACGACTCGTAAATTTTGTACAAAGACCCGAGTACCACCTCGACCAGAAATCACTTAGGATTAAATCCTTTAGAAATTTGACAAAGTTAATTAAGTACTAAACTAGATTAGCCATGAAATCCGTTTGAATCGTTTTAAATACGATCTGCAAGGCCCAAAACTTGTAGAATCATTGACGCTAGGTTACGCTTAAGTCTAGGATCAAACTCATTACCCGACTGCTCTTGGGAGCACATTGAAACTCTGTATCAGGTCTGGACCACACATTGGGAGTCCGAATAATACGAAGTTAAGGAATTAGGACCGCTTCGCTGGGCTTGACAACCATCTCGGAAATCAAATCCAGATAGTGTCTCGCGGCTGTTCGCTTGAGTCCGGAGCGAGAGAGTGTGAAAACACTTATTTTCTTTACAAAATAAATATCTTGAAAGTAATTTGGCACGTGTCGCTTGCGGATACTTTGTAAGCAACCAGACCGTCAGAATCTGACCCAAATACACCCTCAGATCAGGAAAATTTTCATAAACATATCCATGTACTTGGAATTTATGATCGAAATTCGATGACTGTTGAATTGAAACTGGTCCGCCACGCGTGATCTGGGAACCGCACTGAAACGAAAACTTAACTCCGCCTAGATCCAAGGTTGGTGAGCTTAAGTCCGACCTTTGGCTCAAGGAGGCCCATCCGAAGTCCTCCGTTGAGCCGAAACAATGTTGCTTTGGTTATAACCTAAGTATACCTTGACCACAAGTCTGTTTTAGAGAGTTTTTAGGCTATATAAGGACCTTAGAACCCTCTCTCTCACAACCATATGAATTTGAGAGAAACCCTAGAGAGAGAAGAGAGAAAAGAGAGAGAAAGAGTGTGAGAAGTGGGAGAAACTCCCTGCCACTACACAAGCTCCATCACTCCGTTCTTGTCTTTCTCCCGGCGAATCTGACTTCATTTCTAGGTAAGAAACCCTAACCCTAATCTGTTTTCGAGTTGTAAGGGTTGTAGGTTATGAAATAGCTAACCTATTTCATTCTATAGGTTACTGAATTGCCAAATACGGAAGCCTAACAAACCTATCATATTCGTATCGATTCTACGGTAAAAGGTGAGGACTTTAGGTGTACAGGTTACGGTTTTCAATGCTTTCAATGTCAGATAATGATAGATTCATGATCTGCATGAAATTGCACATGTACAAAGTGCCTTCTGTTTTCTGTTTCGATTAAAGACGTAGAATATGAAATTTTACATATTCTAGGTATTCGTAGAAAATACCGTATACGTATAAATTTTGGAAATGTGTTTGCCATGATTATTTGTTGTATGAATATATGATATATGGATAAAATACTTATTTGGCGAAAGAATTCGCTCTAATACATGTTTTGCTAATATACAATATGTATGTAGAAATAGTGTATTGTAGAAAGTACCGTATACGTATATATTTTGGAGATGTGTTTTCCATGATTACTTGTGTAACATCCCGAAAAATCGAGGGTCTAGTAGTAACTCAACACTCGAGTTCCAGAACATCACTTATGCAACATAGATAATGATGATTAAATGTTGTCTGTGTTAGTACAATAAACATGAGCGAGATTCAACCAAAACAGTAATTCATACTCCAAATCCATGTATAAAACATAAGTGGAAGACTGAAAGGTGTATATAGATATATATGAAACAAAACATTCTCGATCTCCAGAGTATGAGCACTAACTGAGTCACCGAATATATACATGTTGGTTCTGAATTAAAATGTCAAAATAGTACAACTGAAATTATCAACCATGTAGCCCCGTAGCACTGGACAGCCTATGCGAAGCCTCCAGCGAACTGCATGTAGGAGAACTCCTCCTGATCGTCATACAAGTCGGGCTCAGTCTCCTGTACTCTAGTGATACCTGCATCTGATACAGGGTCTGGTTGGTGTTTAAAAACACCGTCCCGTAACGTGGGAGTGAGTGATCAACTCAGTGGAACAATAAAGCATAGGTTAACGTGTTATCAACTCAGTCAAGCAGTAATGATAAAGCAGTACAATCAAACAATTCTAACTACTCTTATTAATGCAAGTTTGAATGACATGATGTATGCCCTCACCACACCCTCCCTCATGCGACACCATCTCACGTTCGCGGCATGCTTTCATCCCTCAGTGCTCCACATCTTCCAGGCACATGCAATGCATGATGAGCATGATTACCGAGTTATTATTAGTCCATTTCAAACAGCAGGATTGGGAAACTAAGGTACCTCCCTTGTATCATTCCCAAATATGATCCATTCTAGAGTCATCAGTCCTAGTTAATTCATACGATGGTGTGTTTTCTAGGTCACTACAAAGGCTGTCAGGGCTGTTACGCACAAAGGTTACACCACTCCCCTATCACCTCTTTAACGATTCATCAATATACAGAAACAGGCCTAGTTCATACTCCGTACACCGCGGCAAAACTATAAGGCTCACCGCGATTCCAGAGTATGCTCGAGGTCACTACAAAGGGCTGCCAAGGTTGTTGCTCGCATTCGTTGCACCACTCCCTTATCACCTTATCAATGTAGGCTGACAGCACGAATATAGTGTCTCATACCACCATAATCGGCTCACGAGTTTGGTTGCTCACTGGTCACTACGGGGAGGCACGTGGCCCCAGTGTAGGCCGACAGCTCGACCACGGTGTCCCATACCACTATGTCCGGCTCATGAGTCTTAGCGGATCGAGGTACCATGGTTAAAAGGGATTCCACTGGTAAGTTTGGTACCCTAGGTTCAAGCAGAGGCATCCAAACATGGTGAACATACATAAGACAGATCGGGTTACTTGACGAGCTCGGCTAGCTTGAGCGCACATCAACTTGAATGATATAAAGCGCATGAGCACTTCGTGTGGTCAACCACTATCACCAACCGAAGTACGACTCGAGTTCGTCGAACACATCTCACGTGGCAAATGAATCACAGCCACGAATTCAACTCTGGTACCGATTGTCTGGACTATAATCATAGCCCCAAACACAATCAATTGCAGATAGATAAAGCAGTAGTGGATCAAGATTCAACTCATACAATTAAGGTCTGGTATTATCCGTTTAGGGCTGTCAGGGCTGTTGCACGCATTCATTGCTCCACTCCCCCATCACCCATGACGGATCATACAACATAAATATGAATTTAAACATATGCATTACATAGATAAAATCATAAAAGCCGTTGAGCATGTTATGAAGCACAACATAAGCATAAGTTTGTACATATTCAATTCCAAATCACACAACTATCCAAGGAAAACATACACATAGTTAAAAGAAGTTGAGAGTCATATCTCAACACCCTTGTACATTACAATTTGCTAACTACTACTCATTCAGACATTTCAACAACCACTTTAAAAGACATACATCAACATACATGACATATGCTGATCACATAGGCATTAGGCCAAATCCTTTCACTAGGGAGTTGTCCCAATCATAACACGCATACACCCACGACTGATAGTCATGGAAAGTAGGAATCCAAGTTCCATATTCATTCAGTCATTTCCACAAACACTTGGGCCACACATTTTAGCATATATAGTGTATATTGGTCGTGGTGTGATTTAGGGCAAATCCTTTTGTCAAAGGGGGATCGCCAATACAACAATCATATATCCATGACAATTAGTCATGGCGAGCACGAATGAGAATTCTGTACTCATTCGGTCATTTCCACAAACACTTAGAATACACTATTACAACATACATGGTGTATGTTAGCAAAACATGTATTAGGGCTATCCTTTCGCCAAGCAAGTATTTTTATCCATATATAATATATTCATATAGCAAATAATCATGGCAAACACATCTCCAAAACTTATACATATACGGTAATTTCTAGAATACACTATTTCTACATACATAGTGTATATTAGCAAAACATGTATTAGGACGAGTCCTTTCGCCAAACAAGTATTTTATCCATGATTAATATATTCATACAACAAATAATCATGTCAAACATATTTCCAAAATTTATACGTATACGGTACTTTCTACAAATACCTAGAGTATGTAGAATTCCATATTTTTCATCTTCAATCGAAACGGAAAACAGATAGCACTTTGTACATGTACAATTGCATGCAGATCATGAATCTATCATTATCTGACATTGAAAGCGTTGAAAAACATAACCTATACACCTAAAGTCCGCACCTTTTGTCGTAGAATCGTAACGGAGTCAATGGATTTGCTAAGCTTTCGTATACAGTAGTTTAGTAACCTATAGAATGAAATAAGTTAGCTATTTCCTAACCTACAACTATCAGAACCCCAAATCAGTTTAGGGTTAGGGTTTCTTACCTAGAAACGGAGCTGGAATCACCGGGAAAGCGATTAGTTCGAAGCGGTGTAGCCTGTGTAGCGGCAGGGAAGCATGGCGGGGAGTTCCTCCCACACTTTCTCTCTCTTTTCTCTCTCTTTTCCTAGGGATTTTCTCAAATTCGTATGGCTGAAATGAGAGAGGGTTTAAGGTCCTTATATAGCCTAAAAACTCACTGAAACAGACTCCAGGTCAAAGTATGCTTAGGTTATAAGCAAAGCGGGTCAGTTTCAGCTCAACGGAGGACTTCTAGCGGGCCTCCTTGAGCCAAAGGTCGGACTTAAGCTCATTAACTATGGATCTAGGTTCTATTAAGTTTTCGTTTCGGTCGGGATTCCAGATCACGCGTGGTGGACCAGTTTCAGTTCAACTATCAGCGGATCTCGATAGGAGATTCTGAGTACATGTAACTGTGTATGAAATTTCTCCTGATCCGAGGGTGTAATTTGGTCTGATTCTGACGGTCTGGTTGCTTAAAACTGATCCGCAAGCAACACGTGCTAGATTACTATTTAAGATATTTTATTTTGAATTAATTTTACATTTCTCACACTTTTCACTCCGAGCTCAAGCGAATAGCACTGGGACACTATCTGGATTTGATTTCTGAGATGGTTGTCAAGCCCAGTAAGGCGGTCCTAATTCCTTAACTTCATGTTCATCGGACTTCCGACGTGCGGTCCAGATCTGATACGGAGTTTCGAGATGCTCCCGAGAGCAGGCGGGTAATGAGATTGATCCTAGATTTTAGGGTAACCTAGCGTCAATGATTCTACAAGTTTTGGGTCTTGCAGATCATATTTAAAGTGATTGGTGCTAATTTCACAGGCACTCTAGTTTAACGCTAGCTAAATCTCGCTTAATTTTCAAAGGGTTTAGTCCCGTAAGATTTCTGTCTAAGGTGGTACCTGGGCCTTTGTAGTTTGTATATAAAGTGATCCGAGTTATACTACTTAGGTAGTTTAAGTTAGTGTCTAGGATGAAAGTACTTAGAAAGATTGAAGAGCAAGGTGGTGAAGGATGGGATTTGTGAAAGAAAATAGTTTGAAAAAGAGATTTGAGGCTTTAATTAAGTGTTTGAGAAGTTAAACCCGTGTTAGGATTGACTCATCGCCTAAGGACGTCTAATTCTAGGTTGGGAAAAATCCGGGCTGTTACAACTTGCTGTATGAATATGTCATATATGGATAAAATACTTGCTTGGCAAGGACTCGCCCTAATACCTGTTTTGCTATCATACACTATGTATGTTGAAATAGTGTATTCTAAGTGTTTGTGAAAATGCTTGTGAGGGTAGTGTTTGGATGATGGTGCCTTAGGTAGGTGTTGAGATGAGATTCTCAACTACCTTAGAGACATGTATGATTTCCTCCATGTGGTTGTTTACTTTAACCGCTTACTTATGAAATACATGTGTTTGCATTCCTGTTTATATAGTGCTTTATCACATGCTTTATAACATGCTTTATGACGCGCTTGTTAACATGGTTGAATCACTTTGCTTATTATGCTTCACTCCACATGCTATGAATAAGAATTGATTGAGTTTGGGACTATGTTTATAGTCCAGAAAATCGGTACCAGACATGATATCGTGGTTGAGAATCATTTCACCACATAGGATGTGTTTGACGAACCCGAATCATACTTCAGTTGGCGACATTGGTTAGGCCACACGAAGTGCTTATGCACTTCATGTCGTTCAGTTGATTGTGCGCTTGAGCTAGTCAGGCTCGTCAAGTAACCCGATATGTCTAATGTATGTTCACCATGTTTGGACGCTACTGCTTGAACCTAGGTTACCAAACTTACCAGTGAAATCCCGTTAACCATGGTACCTCGATCCGCTAAGAGTCATGAGCCGGACATGGTGGTATGGGACACCGTGGTCTACCTGTCGGCCTACGCTGGGGCCACGTGCCTCCCCGTAGTGTCCAGTGAGTAACCAGACTCGTGAACCGATTATGGTGGTATGGGACACTATATTCGAGTTGTCGGCCTACACTGATTGGTGATGAGTCCTTTGTAGTGACCTCGAGTATACTCTGAATTTGCGGTGAGGCGATGAGTTTTGCCGCAGTGTATAGAGTATGAACTAGGCCTGTTTCAATTTAGTGATGAACCGTTAAAGAGGTGATGGAGGAGTGGTGTAACAATTGTGCGTAATAGCCCTGACAGCCTTTGCAGCGACCTAGAAATACACTATCGTATAAGATTAACTAGGACTGACGACCCTAGAATGGATCATGTTTGGGAATGATACAAGGGAGGTACCTTAGTTTCCCAATACTGCTGTTTGAAATGGACTAATAACAACTCGGTAATCATGCTCATCATCGCATTGCATGTGCCTGGAAGATGTGGAGCACTGAGGGATGAAAGCATGCCGCGAACGTAAGATGGTGTCGCACGAGGGTGTGTGTGGTGAAGGCATACATCATGACTGTATTCATACTTGCATTAATAAGAGTAGTTAAGAGTGTTTGATTTTACTGCTTTCTATACTGCTTGACTGAATTGATAACATGTTAACCTATGCTTTATTGTTCCACTGAGCTAGCTACTCACTCCCACGTTACGGGACGTGTTGTGTATATACCAACCAGAATCTGTCTTAGGTACAGATGAGATGACGACTCAGGAGGCTGAGCCGGACTATGGCGAGGACCAGGATGAGTTCTCATTTATGCAGTACTCTGGTGGCTTTGATTAGACTGCCGGATCGACGGGTCTTGCTGGGATTACTTCCCTAGTTGTATTTTTGACTTTTGAACATAAAATAAATATATGTATATGGTGACTCAGATGGATTCATACTCTGGAGAATGAAATGATTTTGTTCCTTTTACATATATATATATAAAGTTCAGTCTTCCGCTTGCCTTTATACAATTGATCTGGAGTATGAATTACTGTTTTGGTATAATCTCACTCATGTTTATTGCTCTAAACAGACAACATTTAACCATCATCATCTATGTTGCATAAGTGATGCGTTGGATCTCGGGAGTTGAGTTTATGCTCGATCCCCGATTTTCAGGGCGTTACATCTATTATTTCACATAGTGGGGACCACTTGATCATACTAAAGTGGCTGATCACTTTTCAACGACCCATAATTGGTCCAATATAAGTGAAATTACAGGTATTATAAGTTACGAACCTAAATATTAAAGTTTGGAATGAAATGGATTATTATATGGCACTGTCGATCGATCGACTCAAATCAATAGCTCCTCGATCGAATCGACCACGGATCGATCGAATCAATAAATAGGAATTCAAACAATTGGGTCTCTAGACCAATTTCGACACCTTCGATCGAAACCATCGATTGATCAATTGAAATCGATGCTCGTCAATTGAATCGATCACTGATCGATTAAATTGAAAAAATCGGGGATTTAAGTCTCTGAACAAATTTTGACCCATTCGATTGATGGAACTTTGATCGAAGGTCAAATCAACAGTCACCGAATTTGATCAAATTTTAATAATTTAGAATCAGAATATTTGAGGATTTCTCTAATTTGATGGTCTAGGGTCCAATATGGCATCTTGGACAAATCAAAGCTAGTCACTAGTCCTCTTTTGATTAATTATAAGAGAGAGGTCCATTGAACAGTTGATCTGAACCACTCATGTTTCCTCTTAATCAAAACTATGGGATTGAATGATAATGGAAATCTAATAAGTGTGGCTCTCCAATTTGGGGATCTTAATGTAGTTTGATCCCAGCGATCATATGGACCAATCCAATCATATCAAAACTCACTTGTTCGAGGATTTCGTAGGATTAACAATATATAATAGATCTAACATGTTTATTCATATCGATGTGGCCCACCTAATAATCATATCATTCAAATATTTGGGATCCTATCATGTTTTGACCCTAAAAGTTGGATGAATGGTATGGATCTAGCCACACATCCTGGTGGCCCATTCCACTCCTCTATGCCACCTCATAACAACACTTGCATGAGAATTTGGGTGTTTTTTATTAGATGCTTCAGATCTCACACACAATGTGTGTACAACAATCGGGTTCGTTCATTATCTTGCTCAGATAGTTAAAACCTTAAATTACTAAAATCATAACCCAACCAATCAGCCCTAAGGATATAAAGGAATCACCAAATTCCATAAGCATGGAGCGATTCTCTACACCGAGAGTCATAACATAATTACGCAACAAATTGAACTTTCCTACTTAGATGTGTAAGATGAACAAATGACTAATTTAGGTCATCCATCATATATGATCTGGGCCATATATTACTTTCTAAAAAAGGAAATATTGTACTAACCCGCAATATTCTCCCCATGATCCTTCACTCTCTTTTTGTCTCTCTCAATCTATTTTTTGTGTACATAGGGCGTGTTGAGTTATAGAGTTAGAATATAATTTTTCCCTTCTCATGACTCATTCCTTAAGAAGGAAAAGTGGTTGAGAGATATAAGGGACAATTGAGAAATAAGAGGGAGAAATTAGGGGCTTAGAGATGAGGGAGAGATTTGGTTCTCTCACTCAAATTCAAAATTGAATATATATATATATATATATATATATATTATATATATATATATATATATATTATATATATCTGTGTGTGTGTGTGTTCAAAATGTCACAAGCGTTACAAGATATAGGGAATATCCCCAATTCTTGATTTTGTAAAAGAGGGCCAATCACTCGGTGATCAAGATTGTTGATTTGATGGGGCTTGACACAGATCCACATTCCCATAAAATTTATGAGATTGGAAGATCTTAGGGATGTTAATTTAGACTTTTCTCCACTAATTGCAACGTTGTTATAGTCTCTCCCTTCAAGTGTGGATCGTCTGTGTTAAAGGCCACAAGGAAATTCTGGGCCATTGCTTCACACTGGTCCATGTCATCGCGATGACACTAGCTTATTGAACAAATTGATTTTCTCTCTCCCTAATAGATTGCGTCTACACAACACAACTTACTTGTGGAACTTATCTAAGACCCACCATGATTTATGTATTAGATCCACACCGTCCATCAATTATTCCAGATCATTCTTGAGCATGAGTCCAAAAACAAAGCACATTCAAAGCTCAAGTGGACCACGATTGAATGTCTATCGTTGAAAGCTTCTTAGGGTCTACCTTGAGGTTTATTTGCCATCTAACGTTTTCATAGGTCACACAAACCTATATGAAGGGAAAACAATAAATATTAACATGATATGAGCCTTTTATTGCCTAAAAAAAATTTAATAGTAGGCATACAATTCCCACTTTTTCTATAATGTGACCCACTTGAGCCCTAGATCTGCCTCATTTTTTGTCTCATGCCCTAACATGATATGAAAAATAGGATGGATGGTGTGGATTTGACACATACATCATGATGGCCCCATAAAAGTTCTACATGTTAATACTCTTCAGGTTTTCTTCTCCCCCGTGCTACACCACACAGTAGAATTTCTTGACCTATGAAATTTATGTGGGCCCCATGATTATATATTTCTTAAATCCACATAGTTCATCCATTTTTTCATATCATTCTAGGATACGAGCACAAAACTTAGGCAGATGCAAAGCTCAAGTAGACCACACCACAAGAGACAATAGGAATTAATGCGCCTATCGTTGAAAACTTTTTGGGGATACCAAAGGCTATGATCAAGTGATATTTTTTCCCTTCAAACGTGTGACCTTATAAATAGGTTAGATGGTAAAATAAACCTCATGACTGGCCCTAAAATGGTTTCAATGGTAGTTCATTCAATCCTCACTACTTTTTGTGTGTTGCACTTGAGCTTTAGATGTGCCTCATTTTGGGATCATACTATAGAATGATCTGAAAAAATGTTGGACAATATGGATCTAATATATAATCATGATAGGTCAATAGAAGTTCCACACGTTAAACATTGTATTGTGTAGTGCCCAATCTATTTGGAGAGAAAATTCGTTGTTTTGTAAGTTGATTTGATCAGCAATACCTGTTAGAAAATAAAGAATCTTGGTACCACAATTGAGGATATGGGAAAAAGATAATGAAATGATCAGATCTATTGAGTTCTAGGCTTGACTTGAATAGTCAATATCTCAAGACAAATTTGCTGCCCTTTTTCTGGTAGTTCTAACAAGTGCTAATGTAGGAAATCTACAAATTGTCTTCAAGATACAAATAAACTCTCAATCCAAATTTCAAACCCCAAAATTTTACACATGTAATTGTTGAACAAATCTTTAGATTTGACACCGATATGCCTTTTAAGACGTTCAGAAAAAACTTAACAAGGAGGTCAGATCAAGAGTACCTTCGCCACAGAAGATGATATTATTAAGAATGAAGAGTATATCTTTGGATTATAAGATCTAGGATTTATAGCAATTTGAAGGGTCATCGAATTCTTCTTGAAGAGATGCTAATATACCTCTTCAAGAAATTC
>JAJHSJ010001918.1:0-50752 GCA_021015155.1 Magnolia officinalis | reverse complement strand
TTTAAAAATGTACCAGGATGTAAATACCATAATAATGAGGTATTATTTTGTAAAATTCCCTTCAAATTATACGGGCCCAGCTGATTTAAGGCCCAGTTTTGTATGGCACGCACCAAATTTCTTCCAAATGAGATGCTATGGTCCCAATTCCTAACCACTCGATCTTGCACCTATGGCCAGTAAGAATTACTTTCACAGAAATGAGCTCAGCTATAGGCCCCAAAAATCTATTGTACAATGATACCCGAATCCAAGAATTTGGATGGTCAGGATCATTAGATCAGTGAGATTTCTGGGCTATGCAACATCATTTTGGGCCCCAAAATAGCATGATGCATTCTGCATCAAGGGTCTAATCAAACCGTTGATCTGATGTGGGCCAGCTGAAATGCTACTATGAGGTGCACTTCATGGAGTTGCATTAATTGCACATGCAAACATCTCTATTGTAGACGCGCTTTGATGCAGTAATCAGGACCACTGAATTAGTGGGCCACACCTTGATGAATCACCCCCAGATCAGTGTGATTGAGACCGCAGTAGCCATATTGCCATCACAAGAAAAAAAGAATCAGCTGCCTACAGAGAGACTGTTGTACTAACAAGGAACAGATGACGTTCATGACCCGACATTGCCAAGCCAGAAAAACAAGGGGAACTGTGAAACAGCCATGAAAAGCAGAAGGTAATGATGGATGGATGAATACTTGTCGTGGCTCCTCACCTCTGCGAACAGGACCCGTTTCACGGTCTTCACCAAGAACACAGCCATGCAAATGCACATCCATGGCATCATGAAGTAATACGCATAGCTCCAGAAGATCCAAGCAAGAACGGCTACCGACATCCCTGTAAAAGCATACCCTGCATATGCGATAATGTCCAGCAATGGAGCTTCACCGCTCCCCAATGAATACAACAGGACTTTGAGCAGGGCGACCTGCAAGAACCATCCAAGCAGTCCCTTTGTGAACTGTAGGCTCAGAGCTTCTGGGCTA
This sequence comes from Magnolia officinalis, assembly GCA_021015155.1. Taxonomy (NCBI): domain Eukaryota; kingdom Viridiplantae; phylum Streptophyta; class Magnoliopsida; order Magnoliales; family Magnoliaceae; genus Magnolia; species Magnolia officinalis. The sequence continues at coordinate 49,754 of JAJHSJ010001918.1, read as the reverse complement.
AACCTGCATTTACCACAGGAAAAAAATATTAAAAGAAAAGGGAGGGATTAAAAAAACAAAATGTGATATGAAAAGGAAGCTTTTAGAGCTATGCGAATGGGATTCGCTAGTTCGACTCAAACCACAGGCCTAGGTGGGTCACATTTGTGAGATCCAGATCACGCATCAAGCATGTCCCAGAGTATATGCATGCAAGAAAACAAAATCAGGCTGGTCTTGCTCATCAAGTGGGCCAGAATGTTCTTCAGGAAAAATGGGAGGTATTATAATTGAATGGGTCCGACCAACTTGGGTATCTACTGTGGACGATGTTGCTGCTGCTGCGAGCTACCGGAGGGCGCCTTCCTCTTCTGATCTCCCCTCAGGTCATGGGCTCTCTGCAAACCGGGCCAATCCGACTTATAGATCTGGGCCCTCTCCACAATCTGCTCAAACGTCGGAAGCATGTGTCCAATCACACGGCTCCTGAGGGCAGGATGCAAACCTCAGAATTTAACAAGGGATATATTGAATGAATCCGATCAACTTAGGTATCTCCTGTCCATCAGGGGCCCACTGCAGCAATGGTTTGATTATCAAAAAGGTGGGCCCCACAGATAAACTTCAATAGGCCAAGAGAAATGCTCCTGATCGTATGTTTCCGAACAGAGTCAAAAGAGCTGCCCAATGGTCAACACCAAACAACATACATGGCACACCTGATGAGCAGATAACCTGAATTCTGGGCCAGGAAACAAACATGGATTGGCCCATGTAATGAATGTCCTGTGGTTCACACATGCACCACATTGGCACATGTGGACCAAAAACCCCCAAACCGAGTCCAGTGGAGCCCCATTTGCATATCTTGAACTTTTCTGTTGAATTGCAATCAAGTCTCACTTTCCAAGAAGTCCCAGTGAGAAGCCTGCAAGAACAACGTAGGTAACAAACGCCATGAGTGGGATGTACAGATCTGGAGCATTAATATCGTAAATTGGAGGTTTATAGGAGAGGCGCCCTCCCACTGGCTCGATTATCCTTGTCCAGTGTCCCTGGACAAAAGTAAAAAAAGAAAAGAATAGAAAAGAGATGCATCAGCTTCTCACTATAAAGAGAGGTTTTATGCGCTTCATTGTAGTTTTCTTGAGGTGCCGCCCTGGCTGTCATGACAAATGCAAATGGTGGGCGGAAGTGAGAAATCACAGTGATTAGATGACACTAACCATCCAGTTGCATGCTTTCCTGCTGAATGCAGACCAGTTGTTGCATGCTTGAGGTAAAGGTACCTTTTCAGGCCATTGCTTGGAAGGCTGACACACAGTTAAAAAACTTGCTGACTTGGCTCGAAACTAGGCTGAGCCAACTCGACCTAGTCGCCTAGGGCGTGTTTGGCCGGGCGCTGGATATGGGATTAGGACGTTTTACGAGGGTTATACTGTTTACATCCCATCCCCTTTTCTGTTTGAGACGGCGGGCTAAAAACCATTCCACCGCACCCTTGTAAACAGTGCCTGGATTCAGCCAATCCCGAGATATAGGTTTTCACCGCTGTGTAGGGCCCACCAAGATATCAATGACATATCTACTCCCTCCATCATTTTCACTTGCCTACATTTAGCCATGAAGTTGTTTTGAGGCAGCTATAAAGCAGTGAGTGGGGCACACCATGAGAAGTAGTGGAGATGCAAACCCATCCATTTATGACCATCCAAACACCCTGCTGGATATCCCATGGACTATACCAAACCCATGGGATCAACAGACACAAAACTGACACCATCATCATTACCTTAAAATCATTCCATCCCACGGAATCCCATGGGATCGGTCCGGCCAAACATGCCCTTAGAAACTCGCCAGTGTGATTGACTTGACCCCTATTTGGCCAGACTAGTCAAGTTGGATTGCTGACTTGGCATGACTCGGACTGAGTCACTTGGTCGAGCTGACCTTTTGAATAAAAGGACTGATGTTTGGAGGGCTTCAAACCCTTGACCGCATGCTGGAAAAGCAGAGAACTTAAGCAGCATGCCTAACATTGCTAATCTATTTATAGGTGCTTTTTTAGATTAGATGTACAAATTAAATATTTTGGGAACACTAATATAGTCCTATTTAACCATTAAATGTCGAGTTGAGTCAACTCAAGACTCATTCTCGTCTTAGAGTTTGCAACAGACCATGCTGGACTTTAGAGTGAGTCGAGTTTTCTGGTTTTTGAAGTATGTTCAAGTGCCACATCTGCACCAGCGAAGTTTCAGTGGGCACATCATATGACTCCATGAAGCATGTTCATCATTGCGTCATTGCAAAAAAAATAATAAATAATAAATAAAAGAAAAAAAAAAATCAATGGGTGATTGAGAAAAAAAAAAAAAGGAATAGAAAAGAAAAGGTAGTTATCGCATACCCTGTGTAGGAATGGAAACAAGATCACCTTCAACTTGTTCCTCACATATTGGTCATTCACCTGAAAATAATACTGAGGATCGGAGAAGTATCTGCTGATCTGTTCACAAGATGACAATAAGGTTGATATGGTTGCACACCTGTGGGAATTCACTGCAGCAAACTATGGGCTACTCAAATGTTATTTCCTCTGCTTTTATCAATATCTGCATTAATAAAATCAGTAAGGGTCCGTTTGGACGCAAGTCTGCAAAACCAACTTTTGTGTTGGTCGATTTTTTTGGAAATCAATCTGATTGGTTTTCAGTGAGTGGTCTTTTTAGCGCCGATTTCAACTAGTGAGGGAGGCATCAAATAGGGTTTGTGAAGGTGCATCCAAACAAATAAAATGGGAAGGGGTTTGGCTCAAAATGGTGTTTTAATGTCAAAAACACCCCTTTCGAGGGTGCATCCAAACAGGCCCAAAAAAAGCTTTTGGTCTCAACCTTATAGGGGTAGTTTGGTCATAGCAATTTTTTTTTCCCTGTTATTTCATCAATTCCTGCAGCGACCAGATTGCCCTTATGGAGGTGGCACTAACAATTTAGGGGGTGGACATGACAATTCCTGATATTTATATAGGGCATGCATGTGAATGTGCTTAATACATAACATACATTGCTTTGCACGTACTCAGAACTTGATCCCAGTATTTTCTCTCCATATGCACCCAGCCCACCTCGGATGAGTCCCGACCCAGTTCCACTGAATGTATTTCCAAATGGGTTCAGTTGGGGGTTCAAGGAGGGTACCTGCGCCCCAGCCTGGCTTCCCGGATTATCAAACATTGCTGTAAGATGAGAGGAAAAAAAAAACATACACATCCATTAGCTTGGTTAGTACTTGGTATCAGTTGAAGCGGAATGGGAAAATCGAGCAGACAACCATATTCTCTTATTTGAGGATAATTGCAACATCAGATGAGCAATGGTTATGGCAAGGAAAGAAAATGCAAAAAAAAAAAAACATATATGGCGTTCGAACAAGACAGGTTTTACCTGGTATCGCCGATGGCCGCTCAGGTGGTCATGCGGGAAAAAGCCACGTAGAACAAATCAAATACATGGAAACAGCCAAAACTTTAAAAAAAAAAAAAAAAAAAAAAAAACATTTTAACACATCTTTTTTTTTTTTTTTTTTTTTTTGAAGGATGACAACTTTATTCATCATTGCAAGACTCCGAATTCCCCCTGATGACGAGACAAATCGAATGATGGCATTAGCAAAGAAGTTCTTGGATCATTTTGAAAATAGAGAAAATGCTCGAAAAAGTATGATACGAGATTGGATGGCAAGATTGGATGATCTAAGTGGAGGACCCACAAACATACCCATGATTGGATCATTATTCAATAAAGTGTCTAGATTCATTGTATCTAGATTGTGTCTCGTTTCGTTGTATCTAGATTATGTCTAAGTTCGTTGCATCCATAATAAAGTATCTAAATTCATTGTATCTAGATCCATCGTATCTAGATTGTGTCTAAGTTCATCGTATATACAAGAAAGTGTCTTAGATTCATTGTATGTAGATTGTGTCTAGATTCGTTGTATCTAGAATAAAGTGTTTAGATTCATATTTTTTATATTTATAAGTATTTAACTCTTGTAAATGAGAAAACAGATCTTGGTAATTCTTGCATATTAGCTTTTAAAAAAAGTTCTCAGCTTGGTTGGGTTTCTATATGTAAAACTTATTGGTAAAGCCTGTTGGGATGTGAAATCAACACTAGTAGGGTGGTATTTCTTGTTATATTTCGCATTTGGGAGTAGTAACCAATGTTTCAAATATCGACAATATCGGCCGATATATCCCACTTGTTTGATACGAAACGCGCAGATAGTGCCGATATATCCCACATGTTCAATCCGGTGAGCATTTTCAATTTTTGATCCTTTTTTTTTTGTTGTTGAAATTATGTTAAATCAGTGTCAAATTGTTATAAATCCATTGCTGAGACTTGACACAGCTGAATTCACCATCTCCATTTTTTCCCACGGCCCAATCTATCCAAGCATATAATCGGGGAAATTCTACTCCACATGATCATAAGCCTTCTCGACGTCCAACTTACAAATAACCCTAGGAATCTTCAGTTTAAATCTAGAGTCTATGCACTCATGAGCAATGAGAGCACTGTCTAGAATTTAACTTCTTACCCCAGAAGCCCCTTGAGATTCAGGAATAAGAATAACCCCTTCCAACACTCCCTGGAATCTGGCAGCTAAAATTTTAGCCAACATTTTATATGAGCTTCTGATGAGACTAATCGGCCTAATAATATTTAAGGCTTTTAGCCCCTTCCACCTGAGGAATAATAGTGATGAAAGACGCCCCAATTCATGAGGCAGTCAATCTTCATTGAAGAACTCCTTTAAACGCAACCACATCATCCCGAATGATACTCGGGGAATCTTGGAATTGTCTCCTCTACTCTTGTCCAAGCACAAAGGTTGGCAACATGATAGGCGCTCTAAATAATTGATTAGACTTTTTCATATAATAAATATATAATAATATTCAATTCCCATCCATGGATGTGATAACTTGGATCATTAGACTGAAGTGGTTTTTTGGAAGGATGGGTAATCAAAGGTAGGCCCCACATGATGTATGGATTGTTTGCTTCCTAATATTTAATGGACTATCTATTTTCATAGTCACTAGTGGGTTATGATAATTTAATCAAATTCACTTTCAAAAGGCATGTACAATCAAAGGTGCACCACATTATAAAAGTCTAATCAATGATTGTACCTTCTCTAATATAATCAACATGAACCATCCATCTTCCTAACAATCGATCGGATAGGCAATCAAAGGTGAGATTGTAGTAAAATATAAAAATACAATATATTTCATAAACAAACTCAAATGACCAAAAGAAGAAAGCTGCTAAAAGAGATTGTAGGAAAAATACTCCGTAGCTAAAAGCCTAAAACTCAAGCCTTGTTAAAGAATCGCACCATTCCATAACCATATCAGAGAAGGAGAGAGATATTCAAGAAGTATGAAATACAAGCAAGAGATTTCCTTGAAAAGCAAAGCAAACAAACATCATTCAAAACTGAGATCATTTGCAATCCAAGAAACAAAACAATTTAAAGAACACGGCGAGCTTTTTGAGATATGATGTACCGTAATTATGAAGAGGCTTGAAGAGGGTCTTTCAGTTGTGAGCAGCAAATCAATTTCAAGGATGATAGAGGAAGGACTGCAACAATAAAAATTTAATAAACGACTTTTAATATGATGGAATGTAACAGTAAATTTATAGTAATAAACAATATAATTACTAATAGTTGATAGAATCCACTCCTTAAGAACTACAATTAGGGATCAAACTTTCCTCAACAAAGAGAGACATCAGTAGTCTACATCTCCAATCATCATTCTACCAAAGTCAAAGTTCTCACTATTGCTTTTCCAAAGCCAAATTGCAGTAACCTCCTCCTCCTACTTCTAAAGGGGCATGTTTGCATACAAGGTGATGCCGATCAAGTTGGACAGGATAGTATCATTTTGAGCAGGAGATGAAGGGGAACATATCGGGGGATGACGCCCTTCCAAGATCTTTCATGCTTGCGCTAGGGAAGTTTTGGATAACCAAACACCCTATATTTTTGGGTTTCAATCCTAATGGATAGATATCATTAATACGCTTCACGACTTCTAAATATACCAATAACTAAATTTAATTCAATCATTATGTGTTTCTTGATCTTTTAATGCGATTTAGCTTGAGGATCAATTAATTGAGGTTTGCATTTCTTCCGGACACATCTCCATTTTGCTAAATGTAGAGCCCAAAGGCTAGGCAAGGCAGTCCTCTCCCATCCTCTCTTCTCAATTTAGTAAGAGGCTTAGGTAACCTCTTTTTTTTTTTTTTGAACAATGATGAAATTTCATTAAAACTAAAAAAGGTACATGAACGCAAGACAATTCCATCATGATCCTCTCGTCAATAGATCAAAAGAAGAACCAGCAGATGCTAGTACGGAACAAACAATAAAACACAAACTGACATATATCAGAAACAAAAATCTGAAAAACAATCCCAAAAATTTATCACACAGCACGTCTTCCACTCCAATCCCTCAAGATTTCCTAAAAAGAAGTGAAATTCATTCCTAGCAACGCGATCCTCTCCCATCCTTCCTCTTCTCAATTTAGCAAGAGGCTTAGGTAACCTTTTTTTCTTCTCCATGGGCATTTCTGGCCCTCCAGGTGTTGTACATAACAGCCAGTCTAGTCCATGGCCCCACTTCTACAAACTGAAAACTCAAAAGAATGTCCACAATTCAAATTGCATGCAAAGTTGCAAACATGGCCTTAAAAAATTAATTGAGTTGCAATTCAATTGCTTATTAAATTCATCGGGTATCTCTTTGGAGATGTAACTCAAAATCTGTGAGTTCTCCAATTTCCCTTTCCCATCATCAAAGCAAAGAAAACCTAGAATGAACTATCATTCTTTTGCTTAAGTTATCAATGAATCCATCTCAATAAATGTCACATACATGCTTGAGGGTCCAAATCCATCCAAATCTGCAAGATTGGACATGGATGGACCAGGACAAAACTCACACTGACAGGACAGTACTAACCATTCAACTGGAAGATTTTAAAAACTAAAGGCCAGTATCAGTTTCTCTTTCCCATGATCAGAACAGAGAAAACAAAGAACTCTCTCTCTCTCTCTCTCTCTCTCTCTCTCTCTCTCTCTCTCTCTCTCTCTCTCTCTCTCTCTCTCTCTCTCTCTCTCATCAATGAATCTAATCCCATTCCCATTCAATTTTTAACATTCGGACGTGTCCGAGCTGACTTGGATTCAGTTGGACTCAATTGGTTCAACTCCCCTGAGTTCACCAAGTCAGGCCAATACACCCCCGACTCAGGTGAGTCAACTGGAAGATCTTAAAAACTAAATGCTGTCTCTCAAATCAATGAATCTAATCCCATTCCCATTCCCATTCAATTTTAAAGATTCATACAAGTCCGAGCCAACTTGGATTCAGTCGGACCCAATTGATTCAACTCCCCTGAATCGGCCGATATACCCCCGACTCAGGCGAGTCAAGACTCGACTCGTGACTAGATAAGTCCGACCATGTGTGCCCCACATCCCAACCAACGATCCTGCATAACTAACCATGAACAGTCCACAGCCCAAACCTTACACTGATCTGACAATCCTAACCCTTCAAAATGAGTTTTTTATTTTTCTTTTAAAGAAAACACTGACTGGCAAGCGAACTTTGGGACCGACCACCCATTCACCTTCCTCAAAACTCCAAACGAATGGTCAGGACCGTCCAACCCGTGTGATTCTTGGCCTCTGGCCCATCCAATGAGGCACCTGTCAGATGATCGGCATCGATCTCGTACACGAGCCCCATACATGAACATACATATAAACACGGCATAGTTTTTCTACAATGAGAGATCTAGAAAACCATAAAACAAGCTCTATAAAAACACGGATCTGTGAAAAACGATAGGAATCTGCAGCAAAACGATAGAAATCTCCAGACCAGCCGTAAAGGAAATCGAGCATCGATCGTAAACGAAAACTCTAAGACAGAGACAGACAGAGACAGACCTGCGGAGCTTTGGCAAGGCATGATAGATAGTGAAATGAGAAAATGATAGAGATTTCAAAACCTTTCATAACGGAAACACCTGTTCGTAAGGGAGCGGATTACGTGCGGTCCCGGTCATATCCAAAACGGTGCTGCCCTTACCGTGGGGCCCACCTTGATGATTTATTCCATATCCACACCGTACATCCGTTTTTCCATATTATTTTTAGAGCCTGATCTCAAAAAATAAGTAGATCTAATTCTCAGGTGGACCATATTATAGGAAGCATTTGTAATTGAAAGCTCAACCATTAAAAAGTTCCAGGGCCCACTGTAATGTTTATTTTCCATCCAACCTGTTAATAAGGTCACGTAAATCTGTATGAAGAGAAAAAATAAATATTAGCATGATCCAACACTTTCGTGATCCATTAATGGACAATCATCACTATTTTCTACGGTATGGTCTACCTGAGAATCTGATATGCTTTATTGTTTGAGATCATGTTCTAGAAAAATCTGAAAAAATAGATGGACGGTGTGGATATAGAATATATCCATCAACAAGGGCCTCACGGTAAGGGCCGTACCGTGTTGGGTGGGGCCGGGGCCGCACTTAATCCTCTCTCTAAACAGACGAACGCGGACTGCGTACTACCCCCACCCGTCCGGGAACGGATTGGCTACTCCCCTGACACCAGCTATTGGCTGGTGGTCGGTGCTCTGTGGGGCCCACCATGATGTATGTGTGTCATCCATGCCGCCCATCTATTTTTATATATCATTTTATAATATAGGAAAAAACACGAAGTATATATCAATCTCAAGTGGACCACATTACAGGAAATAGTGTTGAATGAATTTTGACCATTAGAAACGTTTTGGGGGCCATAAAAGTTTTGGATCAAGCTGATATTTATTTTTTCCCTTCATCTGGATCTTTATGACCAAATTAACAGATTGGATGTCAAATAAACAGTACAGTGGGCCTTAGGAGGATTTTAATTGTGAATATCCATTCATTACTTTTGTCCTATGGTGTGGCCCACCTAAGATTTATATCCCTATAATTTTTATACCAAGCCTAAAATGATCTGTAAAAATGGATGAACGGAATGGATGAAACATGTACATCATGGTGGGGCCCACAGAGCACCGACCACCAGTCACGGGGCTGGTGTCAGGGGGAGTAGCCAATCCTTTCCCCGCCCGTCCCTAGCTCCGAACGGTCAGGTCTGTGGGCGGGCCAACCGTGATTTATCTGTAAATCCAAGCCGTCTATCCATTTTCTCATATTATTTTAGGGCATCAAAACAAAAATGAGGCATATCCAATGATCAAATGGACCACACCACATATGACTCTTGTATTTAATGCAACTGACCTTTATGCTTTGTGCATTTTACCGAAACTAAGCTTATTATTTGGTGTGGTCTACTTAATCGTTGGATCTGACTAATTTTTGTTTTGATGCCTTAAAATAATTTGAGAAAAGGGGTAGACGGCTTGGATGTACAGATACATCACGGCCTGCCCACAGACCTGCCCGTTCGGAGCTAGGGACGGGCGGGGTAGTTCCGTTGCCACGTCGCTGCTGGACGGAAGCGGAATCCCCGTCCAGCGGATTAGCCGGTGTACATACACCACAGACCTCGGTGGTGTGTTAACGTCTCCAAATTATGTTTTTGCTCAAGAATTAAAACGAACTCGCCAAATTTGAAGGACGGTTTAGATATAACACATACCTGACGCGGATTTCCTGCGGAAGCCTTTGGAACGAAGTTCCTGCGTTGGAAACGTAGGTGGGGCCTACTGAGATGTTTGTGAGAAATCCACCCCGTTCATCTGTTTTTTGAGATCATTTTAGGACTTAAGACTTAAATTAAGTAGTACCCAAGACTCAAGTGAGCCGTATTAAAGGAAAATGTGTGTAGGGAAATTCCTGCCATTGAAACGTTCCTGCATCAACAGTGATGTTTATATGACATCTATACTGTTTATAACGTCATTCATGTTGGGATGAAATGAAAACACAAATATAATTCTGATTCAAAGCTTATGTAGCCACACAAATATTTCAACTATTGGCGTTCAATACTTACGTTTTTGGCCCACTTGATAATTTCATACGATTCATTTGTATTAAGTCTTAAAATGAGCTCAAAAAATGGATGAATGTAGTGGATTTCTCAAAAAATCACCACGGCCCCACCTAAGTTCCCAGCGCGGGAACTTCCTACAAAGGCTTTCGCAGGGGACGCGTATTTCCTGCGAAAGCCTTTCGCAGGAAGTTCCTGCGCTAGAAACTTAGGTGGGGCCTAACATGATGTTAGTGAGTAATTCATCCCGTCCATCCGATTTTTAAGATCATTTTAGGACTTGAGACCAAAAATGAGCAGGATCCAATACTCAAGTTAGCCGCACTAAAGGAAAATGTGTGCATAGAAATTTCTGCCGTTGAAACATTCTTGGCGTTGACAATGATGTTTATATGCCATCTATACCGTTTGTAACGTCATTCATATTGGGATGAAATGAAACACAAATATTATCCTGATTCAAAGCTTCTTTGGCCACACGAATATTTCAATTGCTGACATTCAATACTCACATTTTTGGCCCACCAGAGTATTGGATATAGTTCATTTTTGGCCTTACATCCTAAAATAAACTCACAAAACGGATAAATGGAGTGGATTTCTAAAAAACATCACCTCAGGCCAGCCTAAGTTCCCAGCGCAGGAACTTCGTGCGAAAGGCTTTCGCAGGGAATCCCGTCCTTTCGCAGGAATCCCCGTCCAGCGGATTAGCCGGTGTATCACACACCACAGACCTCGGTAGTGTGTTAACATCACCAAGTTATGTGGGCTCCACAATGAGGTATGTGTTATATCAAAACCGTCCTTCAATTTGGCGAGTTCGTTTGAATTCTTGAGCTAAAACATAAGATAAATCAAAAGATCAAATGGACGACATTGAAGAAAGCAGTGGGGGATTGAATGTCTACCATTGAAACCTTCCAACGGGTCACACAATCAGATATTTGTTTTTCCTCTTCATTCAGATCTGTGTGACCTTACAAACAGATTGGATGGAAAATAAACATTATGTTGAGCCCTACGGTGGTAATCATTGTTCCATTGTTATTTTCGGTGTGGTCCACTTGAGCTTGGATGGCATTACAAAGAGAATGAGATAGATCCAAAACTTCAGTGGCCCCTAAAAAGTTTCAACGGTAGGCGTTCAACCTCCACTATTTCCTGTGGTGCGGTCAACTAAGCTGTGTATCTGCCTTATTTTGGGCACATGCTGTAAAATGAGCCGACGAAAAAGTGGATAGAAGGCATGGATAAAACAAATACATCATGGTGGGACCCACAGAGATTTGATAGCTAACTGGCTGATGTGGGGTCACCAGCCAAACCGCGTCCTTGACCAGGACTCTGTTTTATTTTTCCAACCGTGCGTTCTTGATGGAACCATCCTACCCTGGTCTCAAGACTCGGGCGACTCGGACCGACTCAGTTGGTTCTGAGTCGAGTGTGTCCACTAAAAGAGTTGGAGATAATCCTAGCCATCAATTAATAGAATCCCTCCTTCTTATAATATAGTTTATTTTTTCAATCCGGTTGGATACCATAAATCAAACATTTAGGTTGTGTCTTTTTAGTTTAAATTTTGTAACATGAGCCATCCATGGTGGTTACGACAGATGGACGGCCACGATTCAGACGGTAGAGAGTAGAATGACGTGTAATTGGAAGTTGCAACGAATAAAGGCTCATTCATCGCGCGACGGCCTAGAATGGACCTCCTTTCCTCGGAGTTATTATTGGATACTGATGGCAGATGCGATGGTACATACACATGCGCTTAGCAATTGAACAGACTTAAACTAAACGGTCCATATTTCGGGATCCACCAAACATAGATAATAACCGTAGACTTTTATTGATTGGAAAATTCTGGACCCTATTTAATTTGCATTTACCTGTTGAACTCATACCGTTGATTGCTTTAATTCGAATAATCAATTATAAGTCCAATAATCTCAGTTTAATTTATGTATTGGGACCTTATAAAGTGAACCATACAATTTTAACGGTTTTGATTTGAGTTACATATATAATAAATTTACAATTAGCAAGTGAATGTCTATGAAACATCAAGCTCTGCCAGAGTATAGAAGTCTTTCTCTCAGTTGTGGGGGGACAGAAGTTTTGCCTGTGTCGCGACGCAGGATCAGAAGTATGGGTCGATCCATGAGGCCCAGATGATCAGTGGATAATCGGATTAGGGCTTACCATCCAAAAGATATTCTGAAAATCGATCCTGTCCATTGATTTATTAGTTGAATGTGAACCACTAAAAATTTTCCTTTCGCCGATCGATACACGGGTCCATGGTAAGAATCGTCTATTCAATATATCCCAACTGAAGTGTCAGCCAAAAAATGGACAATCCAGATTAGCCAACCATCTCTTCATCCGGGCCCCAAAGTCTCGACCCATGAAGGGCTCGGATTCACCTCTGACGAATCCAAAGGAGCCAGTACACCACACCACAGGAAATAGTGTGAATTGGTTGTCTACCATTGAAAATTTCCTGAGGTTTTGGATCAATCTCATATTTGTGTTTTCCCTTCATCCATATCTGTGTGATCTTATGAACAGGTTGGATGATAAATAAATATCACTGTAGGCCCTAGCAAGGTTTCAATGTTGGATATCATTATTCCCACGGTTTCCTATGGTGTGCTCCCTTGAGATTGGATACTCTTCAATTTTAGGTTCAACCCTAAAATGAGCTGGAAAAATTGATGGACGGCATGGATGAACTACATACATTCACGGTGGGCCAAACAGAGTTTACTCATTACACTATAAAATAAAGTGTACGGGTGCATTTGTAGCTAACTAACGTAGAAGTCAAGATCGTCTTCTCTATAGAAGTTTAGCTTAATCTAACTAATTTAGAAGTCAAGATCGTCCTCTCTATAGAAGTTTAGCGTAATCTCCCATCTATCATGGGGTAAATCAGATCAACGGTCTGGATCACCTATCAAGCGGCGAGGATACCGTGGTGTCATCCAATCGGAAGCGGAACTCTGCGGGGCCCACCGAAATGTTTGTTTCTTTTCCACGCCGTCCATCCTCTTTACCAGTGTATATATCACGTAATTGAGTCATATCTAAAGATCAAGTGGACCACACCATAGGAAACAGTGGGAATTGAATGCCCACCGTTGAAAACTTATTATAGGCCACGGAAATTTTCGATCAAAACTGATATTTGTGCTTTCCCTTCATCTATCTCTGTAGAAACCTTACGAACAGGTTATATAACAAATAACCTAGGAAGGTTTCAACGGTGGATATCATTATCACCCTGTTTATCGTGGTGTGGTCCACCATAGTTTTGGAAAAGCTTCAATTTTGGTATAATCCATAAAATGATATGAAAAAATGTAGAGAAAATGACCACTGTAGATAAAACCTTTTACCCAGCGGTTTCTATGAAAGAATACAAACTTTAGTTACCAATCTAGACTAGCACGTGCGGAAAGCGACTTTGTGGACGAAACTATCCCTCCTTTTCGCTGCGAAGACGAGCGCTGACGTCCCTCCAACTGAGAGTTGTACGAACGGCCTAAAAGAGATCAAAGTTACATGGCCCCACAGCTATATAATATTTATTATATCCACAACGTTCATCCATATTTCAAGATCATTTCGGAGCATTATCCAAAAAAAAAATCATATCCAAAGATCGGACCACACCACAAAGAGCAGCGGGGAAATTGATTTTCACCGTTAAAAATTTTGTAGGGTCCACCATAACCTTTATTTTCCATCCAATCTATTCATAAGGTCACAAAGGCCAGGATGAAGAGGAAAAACAAGTTTCATAATGACCCAAAACTTCTGTGACCCCTAAAAGGGTTTCAATGGTAGACGTTCAATCATCCACAGCCTTTAATAGTGTGGTCCACTTGATAGCTAGATCTGTCTTATTTTTCGTCTCAAACCTTAATACGAGTTCGCCAAATATATGGACGGTTTGGATATAACACATACCTCATAATAGGACCCACAAAAAGCAGTGGGATTACAACAGCAAAAAAATTTAACAAAAAAAAAAAAAAAAACCGTCGATCGAAAATGGTCCAGAACTGTCCAGTGAGTTTTCCTCAAAAATGCTATTGAAAAAGGTATTTTACCTTTAGCTACGGATTATAACCGTAGCCATAAGTGTACTCAGTGCCACTCTATGAAATTTTTTAATTTTTTTTTTTATTTTTAATTTTTTACATGGAGAAATTTATTCTACCTACAATTTTCTTTAATACATATTATATAAATAGGTGTATATAAGCATATAAAAATTTTTCCCTCTTTTTTTCATTTATTTCTTTAATCATTTAACAAGAATATCTTCTAAACCAAAATTAGTTACTTGACGTACCATATATGATTTTGAGGTAGGGGAGAAGCTACTTTAGCCAACTAACCTTGCTATTTTCCAAGATTCCATCAGGTCGATGGTAAAAAATCCATTTCATTCAATCCATGATCATTCCCAGCCTTTAACAGTGTGGTCCACTTGATAGCTAGATCTGTCTTACTTTTCCACTTCCTTGATGCATCTTTCTCTCCCTCTTTAATGCTTAACATATCATACAATTCATGATACAGTTTATACCTCCCACATATAAATTATATATTACCTATCTTGATAGAATAGAATAGTGGAAATTGATTCATTTAGTCTCCCTTGCTCAATTTCTAGTCTCCCTTGCTCAATTCCTAGGTTTCCTCGCTCAATTCCTAGTTTTCTCGCTCAATTTTTAGGTTGCCTCACTGAATTTCTAGCTTCCCTCGCTCAATTTCTAGGTTGTCTCGCTCAATTCATAGGTTCTCTTGCTGAATTTCTAGCTTCCCTCGCTCAATTTCTAGCTTCCCTCTCAATTCGTAGGTTGCTTGCTAAATTCTACGTTGCCTAACTCAATTGCTAGGTGCCTCGCTCAATTCGTAGGTTCCTTCGTTCAATTTATATATTGTCTAACTGAATTTCTATCTTCCCTTGCACAATTTGTAGCTTTCCTCGCTCAAATCCCAGGTGCCTCGTTGAATTCTAGGTTCTCTCGCTCAAATTCTAGCTTCCCTCTCTGAATTTCTAACTTCCCTCGGTCAATTCCTAGGTTACCTCGCTCAAATCCTAGGTTTCCTCGCTGAATTCTACCTTGCCTCGCTCAATTCCTAGGTTCCCTCGCTCAATTTCTAGCTTCCCTCGCTCAAATCCTAGGTTGTCACGCTGAATTTCTAGGTTCCCTCGCTTTATTTCTAGCTTCCCTCGCTGAATTTCTACGTTGCCTCGCTCATTTCCTAGGTTCCCTCGCTCATTCCTACGTTGCCTCGCTCAAATCCTAGGTTGCCTCGCTGAATTTTTAGGTTCTCTCGCTCAAATTCTAGCTTCCCTCGCTGAATTTTTAACTTCCCTCGGTCAATTCCTAGGTTACCTCGCTCAAATCCTAGGTTTCCTCGCTGAATTTCTACCTTGCCTCGCCTCTGCTCAATTCCTAGGTTCCCTCGCTCAATTTTTAGCTCCCTCGCTCAAATCCTAGGTTGTCACGCTGAATTTCTAGGTTCCCTCGCTTTATTTCTAGTTCCCTTGCTGAATTTCTACGTTGCCTCGCTCATTTCCTAGGTTCCCTCACTCAATTCCTACGTTGCCTCACTCAAATCCTAGGTTACCTCGCTCAATTTCTAGGTTCCCTCACACAATTTATAGCTTCCCTCGCTCAAATTCGAGGTTGCCTCGCTGAATTTTTAGGTTCCCTCGCTTAATTTCTAGCTTCACTCGCTCAATTTCTAGCTTCACTTACTCAATTTCTACTTCCCTCGCTCAATTCCTAGGTTACCTCGCTGAATTCCTACGTTGCCTCGCTCAATTTCTAGGTTCCTCGCTCAAATCGTAGGTTGCCTCGCTCAATTCCTACCTTCCCTCGCTCAATTCCTACGTTGCCTCGCTCAATTTCTAGGTTCCCTCGCTCAATTTCTAATTTTCCTACCTTCCCTCGCTTAATTCCTACGTTGCCTCGCTCAATTCCTACGTTGCCTCGCTCAATTTCTAGCTTCCCTCGCTCAATTCCTACGTTGCCTTGCTTAATTTCTAACTTCCCTCGCTCAATTTCTAGCTTCCCTCGCTCAAATCCTAGGTTGTCTCGCTGAATTTCTAGGTTCCCTCGCTTAATTTCTAGCTTCCCTCGCTTAATTCCTAGGATTCCTCGCTGAATTTCTACGTTGCCTCGTTCATTTCCTAGGTTCCCTCGCTCAATTCCTACGTTGCCTCGCTCAAATCCTAGGTTGCCTCGCTGAATTTCTAGGTTCTCTCGCTCAAATTCTAGCTTCCCTCGCTGAATTTCTAACTTCCCTCGGTCAATTCCTAGGTTGTCTTGCTCAAATCCTAGGTTTCCTCGCTGAATTTCTACCTTGCCTCGCTCAATTCCTAGGTTCCCTCGCTCAATTTCTAGCTTCCCTCGCTCAAATCCTAGGTTGTCACGCTGAATTTCTAGGTTCCCTCGCTTTATTTCTAGCTTCCCTCGCTGAATTTCTACGTTGCCTCGCTCATTTCCTAGGTTCCCTCGCTCAATTCCTACGTTGCCTCACTCAAAATCCTAAGTTACCTCGCTTAATTTCTAGGTTCCCTCACACAATTTGTAGCTTCCCTCGCTCAAATTCGAGGTTTCCTCGCTGAATTTCTAGGTTCACTCGCTTAAATTCTAGCTTATCTCGCTCAATTTCTAGCTTCACTTACTCAATCTCTACCTTCCCTCGCTCAATTCCTAGGTTACCTCGCTGAATTCCTACGTTGCCTCGCTCAATTTCTAGGTTCCCTCGCTCAATTCCTACGTTGCCTCGCTTAATTCCTACGTTGCCTCGCTCAATTCGTACCTTCCCTCACTCAATTTCTAAGTTCCCTCGCTCAATTTCTAGGTTCCCTCGCTTAATTCCTACGTTGCCTCATTCAATTCCCTTCCCTCGCTCAATTCCTACGTAGGATTTGAGCGAGGGAACCTAGAAATTGAGCCAGGCAACGTAGGAATTCAGCGAGGTAACCTACGAATTGAGCGAGGGAAGGTAGAAATGAGCGAGTGAAGCTAGAAATTGAGCGAGATAAGCTAGAATTTACGCGAGGGAACCTAGAAATTCAGCGAGGCAACCTCGAATTTGAGCGAGGGAAGCTACAAATTGTGTGAGGGAACCTAGAAATTGAGCGAGGTAACCTAGGATTTGAGTGAGGCAACGTAGGAATTGAGCGAGGGAACCTAGGAAATGAGCGAGGCAACGTAGAAATTCAGCGAGGGAAGCTAGAAATAAAGCGAGGGAACCTAGAAATTCAGCGTGACAACCTAAGATTTGAGCGAGGGAAGCTAGAAATTTGAGCGAGGGAACCTAGGAATTGAGCGAGACAAGGTAGAAATTCAGCGAGGAAACCTAGGATTTGAGCGAGGCAACCTAGGAATTGATCGAGGGAAGTTAGAAATTCAGCGAGGGAAGCTAGAATTTGAGCGAGAGAGAGAGAACCAAAAATTCAGCGAGGCAACCTAGGATTTGAGCGAGGCAACGTAGGAATTGAGCGAGGGAACCTAGGAAATGAATGAGGCAACGTAGAAATTCAACGAGGAATCCTAGGAATTAAGCGAGGGAAGCTAGAAATTAAGCGAGGGAACCTAGAAATTCAACGAGACAACCTAGGATTTGAACGAGGGAAGCTAGAAATTGAGTGAGGCAAGGTAGAAATTCAGCGAGAGGAAAGCTAGGATTTGAGCGAGGCAACCTAGGAATTGAGCGAGGGAAGCTAGAAATTAAGCGAGGGAAGCTAGAATTTGACGAGGGAACCTAGAAATTCAACGAGGCAACCTAGGATTTGAGCGAGGGAAGCTACAAATTGTGCAAGGGAACCTAGAAATTGAGTGAGGCAACCTAGGAATTGAGCGAGGCAACGTAGGAATTGAGCGAGGGAACCTAGGAAATGAGCGAGGCAACGTAGAAATTCAGTGAGGGAAGCTAGAAATAAAGCGAGGGAACCTAGAAATCAGCGTGACAACCTAGGATTTGAGCGAGGGAACCTAGAAATTGAGCGAGGGAACCTAGGAATTGAGCGAGGCAATGTAGAAATTCAGCGAGGGAACCTAGAATTTGAGCGAGGCAACCTAGGAATTGACCAAGGGAAGTTAGAAATTCAGCGAGGGAAGCTAGAATTTGAGCGAGAGAACCTAGAAATTCAGCGAGGCAACCTAGGATTTGAGCGAGGCAACGTAGAAATGAATTGAGCGGGGAACCTAGGAAATGAACGAGGCAACGTAGAAATTCAGCGAGGAATCCTAGGAATTAAGCGAGGGAAGCTAGAAATTAAGCGAGGGAACCTAGAAATTCAGCGAGACAACCTAGGATTTGAGCAGGGAAGCTAGAAATTGAGCGAGGGAAGCTAGAAATTGAGCAAGGCAACGTAGGAATTGAGCGAGGGAAGCTAGAAATTGAGCGAGGCAACGTAGGGATTCAGCGAAGTAACCTAGGAATTGAGCGAGGGAAGCTAGAAGGATCCTAGAAATTGAGCGAGACAATGTAAGAATTCAGCGAGGAAGGTAGAAATTAAGCAAGGGAAGCTAGAAATTCAGCGAGGCAACCTAGGATTTAAGCGAGAGAACCTAGAAATTGAGCGAGGCAACGTAGAAATTTAGTGAGGGAACCTAGAAATTCAGCGAGACAACCTAGAATTTGTGCGGGAGAAGCTACGAATTGAGCGAGGGAACCTAGAAATTGAGCGAGACAACCTAGGATTTGAACGAGGCAACCTAGGAATTGAGCGAGGCAACATAGGGATTGAGCGAGGGAACCTACGAATTGAGCTAGGCTTTATAGAAATTCAGCGAGGAATCCTAAGAATTGAGTGAGGGAAGCTAGAAATTGAGCAAAGGAAACCTAGGATTTGAGCAAGACAACCTAGAAAATTGAGCGAAGGGAACGTAGGGATTGAGCGAGGGAAACTAGGAATTGAGCGAGGCAACGTAGAAATTCAGCGAGGAATCCTAGGAATTGAGTGAGGCAACTTAGGATTTGAGCGAGGCAATCGAGGGAGGAACGTAGGAATGAGAGGACGAGAAAGCTAAAATTGAGCGAGGGAACCTAGAAATTGAGCGAGGTAACGTAGGAATTAAGCGAGGAAAGCTAGGAATTGAGCGAGGTAACCTAGGAATTGAGTGAGGCAACGTAGAGAAATTGGAGCGAGCCAACATAGGAATTGAGCAAAGAACCTATAAATTGAGCGACGGAACCTACAAATCTCTTTAAGTGATCAAGAGGGCCCCTTTTCCAGTAGATGAGATTATGACGAAAGGTATTATCTCAACGCTTCTTTTCTCTCTCTTGCTCTTAAAAATCGTTGAATCCAAAGCCCTCAGAGAAGAAAGATCATAGTTGCCTCGCTCAAATCCTAGGTTGCCTTGCTCAATTCCTAGGTTCCCTCACTCAATTGCTAGGTTGCCTCGCTTAATTTATAGGTTGCCTCGCTCAATTTCTAGCTTCCCTCGCTCAATTCCTATGTTGCCTTACTGAATTCTTACCTTGCCTCACTCAATTTCTAGGTTCCCTCGCTTAATTCCTAGGATTCCTCGCTGAATTTCTACGTTGTCTCGTTCATTTCCTAGGTTCCTCGCTCAATTTCTACGTTGTCTCGCTCAATTCCTAGGTTACCTCGCTCAATTTCTAGGTTCCCTTGCACAATTTCTAGCTTCCCTCGCTCAAATCCTAGGTTGCCTCGTTGAATTTCTAGGTTCTCTCGTCAAATTCTAGCTTCCCTCGCTCAATTTCTAACTTCCCTCGCTCAATTCCTAGGTTGCCTCGCTCAAATCCTAGCTTTCCTCGCTGAATTTTTACCTTGCCTCACTCAATTTCTAGGTTCCCTCGCTCAATTTCTAGCTTCCCTCGCTTAAATCCTAGGTTGTCTCACTGAATTTCTAGGTTCCCTCGCTTAATTTCTAGCTTCCCTCGCTTAATTCCTAGAATTCATCCCTGAATTTCTACGTTGCCTCGTTCATTTCCTAGGTTACCTCGCTCAATTCCTAGGTTGCCTTGCTCAAATCCTAGGTTGCCTCGCTCAATTTCTAGGTTCCCTCGCACAATTTGTAGCTTCCCTCGCTCAAATCCTATGTTGCCTCGCTGAATTTCTAGGTTCCCTCGTCAAATTCTAGCTTCACTCGCTCAATTTCTAACTTCCCTCGCTCAATTCCTAGGTTGCCTCGCTCAAATCCTAGGTTTCCTCGCTGAATTTTTACCTTGCCTCACTCAATTTCTAGGTTCCCTCGCTCAATTTCTAGCTTCCCTCGCTCAAATCCTAGGTTGTCTCGTTGAATTTCTAGGTTCCCTCGCTTAATTTCTAGCTTCCCTCGCTTAATTTCTAGGATTCTTCGCTGAATTTCTACTTTGCCTCGCTCATTTCCTATGTTGCCTTGCTCAAATCCTAGGTTGTCTCGCTCAATTTCTAGATTCCCTCGCACAATTTGTAGCTTCCCTCGCTCAAATCCTAGTTGTCTCGCTGAATTTCTAGGTTCCCTCGCTCAAATTCTAACTTCCCTCGCTCAATTTCTAACTTCCCTCGCTCAATTCCTAGGTTGCCTAGCTCAAATCGTAGGTTCCCTCGCTCATTTTCTACGTTGCCTCGCTCAATTTCTAGCTTATCTCGCTCAATTTCTAGATTCCCTCGCTGAATTCCTACCTTGCCTCTATCAATTTTAGGTTCCCTCGCTCAATTCCTACCTTGCCTCGCTTAATTTTCAATTTGCCTACTCAATTTCATATTTGTCCGGTTCAATTTCTAGTTTGACCGCGAAGTGATTGAAATTGACAGCGAAGTGAATGAAATGTATTTTAACCATCGACCTAGTAGAATCTTGGAAAATAACTAGGTTGGTTGGCTAAAGTAGCTTCTGTTACCATAAAATCATATGTGGTACGTCAAGTAACTAATTTTAGTTTAGAAGATATTCCTGTTAAATGAATAATGAAATAAATGAAAAAAAAAGAAGAGAGAATTTTGAAACTAACCTGTAGCTACGATTATAGCTACGGTTATAATCCGTAGCCATGAAAACCGTAGCCATAAGTTCCTGGTTTTTTTTTTTTTTTTTTGCTGTTGTAATCCCTACCGCCTTTTGTGGGTCCCATCATGAGGTCTGTGTTATATCCAAACCGTCCATCTATTTTGCGAGCTCATATTCAGGCTTGAGACTAAAAATAAGATAGATCTAACTATCAAATAGACCACACTGTAAAAGGCAATGGGGAATTGAACGTCTACCATTGAAACCCTTTTAGGGGTTATAGAAGTTTTGGATCATTATGAAATTTGTTGTTCTTCTTCATCCAGGTCTTTGTGACCTATGAATGAACTTAGACGGGGAGGATTTCTCACAAACATCACAGTGGGCCCCCAAAAAGTTTTTAATGGTCGACGCTCATTCAACACTGTTTCCTGTAATGTGGTACACTTGAGATTTGCATATACCTCATTTTTGGTAGTATACCATAAAATGATATGGAAAAATATATGGACCGCATGGATGAATATCATACATCATGGTGGGGCCCACAGACCACCGACCATCAGCCATTGGCCGGTGGCAGGGGGAGTACCCAATCCGTTTCCGTGAAAGGAGGGGTAGTTTCGTCCTCAAAGTCACTGTCCACACGTGCTAGTCTAGATTGGTAACTAAAGTTTGTATTCTTTCATAGAAACCGCTGGGTAAAAGGTTTTGTCTACAGTGGTCATTTTCTCAAAAATGTATGGGCTGCTTGGATACATCACCGTGGGCCCCATGCAGCGTGCAAACTGAGTTACTCGTTACCCAATCCGCTTCATATCGAATGGCAAGTCAACGTAGACCGGCTGACCGACTAAGAAACGCGTGCTATTACAGTCGTCCCATCTTCAAGCGACAGATACAGAAAACCCCAAATGTGCTAGCCAATAACATGTATGATGGATCTGATACGTTCATCACATGGACCCATTAGTTAATGTGTCCCATGCAAAATATTAGGATGGTCCACTTGCCAGCTGATCGATACAAGCACAATAAATGTAACTGATGGTTATCATTTTTTATCTGTCCATCCTCTGGCGCTAGTGTGGAGCAGCTGATTAATGGATCCCCGGGAGTTTGCTACTACGAGACACTGATTGCTTTGACATGCAAGGAGTTGTTCTTGAGGATTCTACGGATGTGGAAGTGGCCCACCGATCACATGGTCGTAGATTACCCCTTCATTTCATTTTCTTCCTTTGATTAGGCATTCCTATGTGGTCATAAAAGTCAAACGAAGTGGGCCCATTTGCAATGACTGGAGAGCAGGCTGTATTATTTTCCAGCCGTCACCTTTAAGGGAAAGAAACTTCCTCCCAACGTCCACGGGGCCATCCTTCTCTCCACACGTTTAGGTGGACCGATCAGATAATCGGGAGGGAGTATCTAAATTAAATCTAGAGCGTTGGTGTTATTTTACCAAGTGTGCCGTTTTCAAAACATTAGTGGTCCGCATAACAACTGAAATGGCCTCCTTTTTGAGATGGATAACATTTTAGTGTGGCCCACTATGGGGCCCATCCAACCAACGGTGTGGATCATCGATCCAGGGCCTAAGGGTAGCAGCTTATCCTATAGTCAAGGATGGTATATTTCCTTACATAAACTTGAAAGTCCGAGACCGAGTAATTAAGAGGCGCGTTTTGTAATAGCAACGCAAGGAAACTCTCTTTGCAGACGTCCCATCTTCACGAGACAGATTCAGACACCCCACATGTGCCAATTAATCGAATGTGTGATAAATCTGGTCCGTTAATCACACGGGCCACTATCTAAATGTGTCCTATTTCAAATATTAGTCATTTCTGCTTGGTAGTTAAGCGATTCATGCACAAGAAAATAACTGTGGGTTACTATTTTGCATCCTACAAATACTTATTCCATCTGAGATTGCATTCCTGGCCTATGGTTCAGTGATCCAGACGGTTGATATGATAGAACCACTTTGGATGGCCCATACACAGAAACTCATCAAGATTGGAAGAACCTTAATCCTTGAATATGTGGTAGGAAATAGATTGTTATGATTACGGAAGTAACGACGCTTCGTATTGAACCAATATCAAGGCCATAGATAGGAAACTTGTGGATTATTTATGCATGGCCCATCTACATTATCGCCCATCACATCAACAATTTGGATTATTAAACCATCGGCCCAATTATAAAAACTTAAAACCGACGTGTATTTTCCAATTCTACTTAGAGCTGGGCATCACAAGTCGAGTCGGACCGGATTGGGTCGAACTTGACTCGGTTCGAAATTTTCATGTACTGACCCGAACTCGATCTGATCCGAGATCGAGTCCAGGTCATCTGACTCAATCCAATCTAATACACTGCTGGCCTAATCTTATCCAAGTCTAACTTGGTCAAGGAAACCGAGTCAGATCGGATTGAGTACGGTTCAGATCAGTTCGCCCACCGATTATCCACATGCGTGGGTGAGCTCCTCGCTGCACGATCCGCGTCCGTGAGAGTAACCTAACTAGGAACTAGGCCTAGGTACCTATTTGCTGGGTTTTGATTGTATAACCGTAGATATATATTGAGGGTTCGTATATCATAGTATTGTGCTTGCATGACTTGCACTCACCAGTTGTGACCTATGCTATCATATGGATATCGTTTGCACAGATAGGGTGTGACTTGCACCAACTTAGTGACTACATGTGATAAATATACATAAGATCCACTCTGTCCATCAGATGAGCCACCATATTTTCACCATAGATACTAAATTTCATTTAAATATAAATCTTACGTTGACCATTGAGTAGAAATCTGATTAAAAATTCTAGATTCACGTACTGTGGCACACATTAGTCTTGGAATGTACCAAATTTTTGAAAATTTATACATCCGTTTGTGAAGGGTCGGATGACATATTTATAAAACACTTACCTATACACAATTTAGAAGATTTTAATGGTAAGATTTTCGATCTCAATTGTTTCCCATGGTGTAAGCCACTTAACCATTGAATCGTCCTGATCTTTGGGTCTCAATCCTAACATGAGGTGGGACATCTAACAGACGGTGTGGATATTATCCGCATGAATTTATACCATACAATTAGAAAAGGTAAGGTGCTCATTCGAACCAATGTCACTTGGCGTTTTTTTAATATGAGATAACTACTGATAGATTTCAAAAAGGAAATTGGATTATGTACTGAGTTACTCAGTACCCTTTTATGGTATTGAGTAGAATCAACCGAATTGGATCGGATCGGTCTGGATCGGATTGGTCCGAATTGACCATTGATCCGAACTCGATCTGATGTACGGTCAGATCTGAGTGGGCCAACTCGATCTGACCCGATCCTAGATCAGATTGGGTCGAATCCGTCGGATCAGTTCGGATTTTGCCCAACTCTAATTCTCTTTTAGCACCAAAGAGAATTAAAATGGTCCTTGTTGCATTGGGACACTTAAATGGTCCAAACCATTTAAGTCAAACGCATATTTCATGGCCTACCATGAAAGCATCAAACTGATCCGACAAATATTAACCACATGTTCAATGGACTTAAACATGGAAGGTCAAGATCATTAACATGGAGTTCTTATCAAATCATTTTTGTAAGCAGCCGTAACCATTTCATACATGGCTTGAAAAAGGATGGCTACAGAAGATAAATCCATATTAAAGACGGATTAAATCATCCAATCTATGTGATTTTTACATGGTAGCCCATTACATGTGTTCTGAACTTAATGGATGATTCAGATTTTCTGATTGGACTGTCTAAGTGAACTGATTCAAGTAGGAGCACCATAAGGTATAGCGCTCATATAACACTGGAACATTTCTCAACGATGAGGGGTGTTATTGGGCCGGGCTCAGCCTTAAAAAATCAAAATTTTGAATAGGTGCGCCGCCAGATCTGATACGTTCATCACATGGACCAATCAGTTAATGACGTAGGGGAGGACGAGAGGTCGAGCACCGTCTTCCTCAAGAGGATAAGTATTCCGAATCCACGGAACTTCTCTGGACTCCTTACAGAGACTTCTCGAATCCACGAGGAAAGAAAGCATAAAATAGAAATAAATTCTAATAAATTCAAAATTGATTAATGAATGAATAAAAATGAGTTCACAACCCTTTAAATAGGGGTACCAAGCAATGGGAAAGAAATCAGAATCAAACTACAACTAAAACTCCTAGAAATCGCGACTTACTATAAATAGTAAACTTACTATTTATAGACAGTCGTGATGTCTACTAGTGTGCAAGGTTTTTGGCCAAAAATAGTAAGTGTCCTATTTGGCTTCACCAAACCGTTCTCCTAATTATTCTAAGCTCTTTTCACGTTGGGCGCAACTCCTAAAGCCCGACGGATGAAGAGTTATAATCAAACTAAAACTTACTATTTATAGTAAAAACAAAATTAAAACAGGGAAACGATTGTCGATCCAGCGGGTTTTTGCAATTCCGGGCGTCGCAACCTGCCATAGTAGGGTTGGTTGGCTAAAGTAGCTCGTTCTACCCCAAAATCATATATTTTATGTCAAGTAACTCATTCCGGATTGTGAGATACGCCTGATTTAAGGTCCGATGGTCTGGATCACTTCTGTTGCCTACCGGGCCTTTTTGATCCATCCTGGCCATGAAACTGTCCGCAACCTACTCTACATCAGTCCCCTCCACTTCAAAAGAATTCGTACTCGAGTTCTCATCCTGCGCTGGTTCATGATACTCGGTCAGGTTCGCGACGTTGAAAGTCCGTGAGATCGCCATGCCATCTGGAAGATCAACAACATAAGCATTGTCATTGATCTTTCGGATGATTGGTACCGGTCCAATCTTTTATTCTTTAACTTGTTGTACATTCCGGTCGAAAATCGTTCTTTACGCAGATGGACCATTACTTGATCGTCCACCTCAAACATTTTTTGTCGCCGATGCTTGTCCGCTTGCTCCTTGTACTTTTCGTTTGAAGCATGTAGCTTGGTTTGTACCTCCGCATGAATGCCCATGATCTTGTTAGCCATATGTTCTGTTGCAATGCTTATGCCTGGGAGCTTGAGTAGAGGGACCAAGTCTAGTGTGTGGCGAGGTACTCGTCCATAATAACCTGGAACGGAGACTTCCCTGTCGAGCGGTTCACCATGTTGTTGAATGCAAACTCCGCTTGAGACAAAGTCAAATCCCACTGCTTCGGTTTTTCCTGAAATACATGAAGGAGGTTTTCGAACGTGCGATTCACAACCTCAATTTGACCGTCAGTCTGTGGGTGGTAGGCGCTGCTGAATTGAAGTCGTGTATCTAATCGAGTCCATAAAGTCTGCCAAAAGTGGCTTATGAACTTCGTGTCACGATCAGAAGTAATAGTCTTGGGAACCCTGTGTAGCCGTACAATTTCTCTGAAGAATATATTTGCCACATGTGTTGCATCGAGAGTCTTCTTGCATGGAATAAAGTGTGCCATCTTGGAGAAACGATCTACTACCACGAACACCGAATCCATGCCGCGTTGTGTTTGTGGGAGACCAAGCACAAAGTCCATAGATAAATCCTCCTAAGGGCCATCAGGCACGGGTAACAGGGCGTAGAGGCCCGTATTATGAGATTGCCCTTTAGCGGTCTGACAAATATAACAACGTTGGATTGCCTTTCCCACATCACATACCAATTGCGGCCAGTAATACCATTCTTCCACAAGAGCTCGCGTCTTGTCTCGCCCAAGGTGTTCACTGAGGTCACCTCCATGTAGCTCTTGGATTATCTGTTCCCTTAGCGAACTGTTCGGGATGCACAGTCAATTTCTCTTGAAAAGGAACCCGTCTTGCATATGTAAGTCGTCGGAGTGACCTTCTTGGCATCTAACCCATGCGTCCTTGAAGTCGTCGTCATCGGCATATATGTCTTTGACGCGCTCGAACCCGACAACCTCATTGCTCATAGTGACTAACAAAGTTGCACGGCGACTCAGTGCATCAGCTACTTTGTTCTGTTGCCCTGACTTGTGTTTTAGTACGAACGTGAATTCCTGCAAAAATGAGATCCATCTAGCCTGCACACGGTTAATGTTAATTAATGAATTTGAGAGCTTGATGGTCCGTGTAAAGTATGAATTCCCTTTAATCAAATAATGTCGCCAGTGTCACAGTGCCTGAACCACCGTGTATACCTCGATCTCATATGTAGACCACTTCTTGCGTGCATCGCTAAATTTCTCACTGTAGAAGGCTACCGGACTACCTTCTTGAGACAAAACTCCCCCAATTCTGATATATGAGGCATCACATTCGACTTTAAACAGTTTGTCGAAGTTGGGAAGTACAAGAACCGGGGTCGTAGATAATCTGCGCTTGATTTTGGCAAAACTCCGGTCGGCTTCGTCAGTCCACTGAAACTGTCCTTTCTTCATGCAATCTGTGATTGGTGACACAATGGTACTGAAATTTTTCACGAACCGACGATAGAATGTTGCCAGTCCATGAAAACTTCGCACTTCGTGAATATTTGTGGGAACTAGCCATTATCTGATTGCCTTCACCTTTCCTCATCCAACCGAATGCCCGTGCATGTTACGACAAAACCCGGAAATAATATGCTATCTACAGTCATGAAGCTACACTTTTTAAATTGAGATACAATTTATTTTTTGTGAGCACTTGAATGACCTTCTTGAAGTGTTCTATATGGGTGGTTTCGTCTTGACTGTATATCAAAATATCATCGAAATAAACCACAACAAACCGCCCAATGAAAGGTTTCAGAACTTGGTTCATCAATCTCATAAATGTGCTAAGCGCATTCGAAAGACCGAAGGGCATGACCATCCATTCGTATAATCCTTCTTTGGTCTTAAAGGCCGTTTTTCACTCATCACCGGCCGTATTCGAATCTGATGATAGTCGCTCCTTAGGTCAAATTTAGAGAATATTTTTGCACCCTCTAACATGTCGAGCATATCGTCCAACCGTGGTTAGAACTGTACACGAGTCGAGTCGAGTCGAGTATTGCCCTACTCGTACTCGACTCTTAACTACCGACCGCTGCTCGTACTCGGGCTCTACTCGGCCGAGTAGCATGACCCCCTGCTCGTACTCTACTCGCCCGAGTACGAGCCGAGTACGAGTAGTAAACGAGTCGAGTCGAGGCCGAGTTTTCGAGTCGAGTCCGAGTACGACCACATGAGTTGAGTACCGAGTGCGAGTTTTCGAGGCGAGTTCGAGTCCGAGTCTGAATTTGAGCCCAATTCGAGTAGGGTTTTCGAGTAACGAGTTCGAGCTTTGAGCCAAGTTCAAGTTATAAATTGAAATTAATTTGAATTTCAATTCGATTGTCAATTGAAAAGTTAAACGAAACAATAAAATATATAAAATGCACATAATTACATTACATTGTTACATAATTACATTAACGTATTTACATAATTACATTACATTGTTCAAAATGACAATTTATAACTAATAACCTCTATAAGATGAGTGTCTTCCTGTTCCTGTATTGTCATCTGATCCATCGGAACTGCTATCTATTTTTTCATATACAAATTGATTCACTTCCTCTGAGTCAGAAGGTGAAGAGATTTTTCCTTCGTGCTCTTCTACACTTTCAACTAGATTTTTCAAACTTGCTTTATGTGAAGAATTGTATGTAGTACCCAATGCCCTATAAAATTCACCGAGACGAGTCAGAAATTTCAATTTGTTACTCTTTTTCTTCTTCTTATTTGTCGTACTCGACGAGTAACTTGACCCTGCTTCAATATCGTGTTGTCTTTGACTCGAATATCGCTGAAGTCTAGAAGCATCTTCCATACTGCGTTTTATGGCGATTTGGAATTGTTCTTCCTCCAAAGCTTTTAATCTGGCTTCCTCCTCTACATTTTTTGTGGATGTCATTTGTGTACCAGATCCAAAGCAGAAGGTTTGGATGGAGTGGAAGACTTTCTATTCGAATCTAACAGGGCTTGAAAAAGAATTTGGACATCCTTAGGGGCATTGGGGCATGGTTTTGCATCACCACCTCGACATGACAAGTGTAGGCGAAAACGATTAGTCTTGTGCACAAACTTTGCGCCACACAAACCACACTTAATCTTATTTTCCAGACCGTGGCGGTGATTCAACTAGGGAAGCATAGACCCAAATGTTTGTCGATGGCTCAGATGACGACATATCTACATTCAATTTTTAATAAAAAAATCAGAATATTGATAAATAAATTGAACTTGATATAGCAACAAAAGAAAGCAATATAAATGTATCAAAATTCAAAAATAAAAGTAAATGAACAGGCATATGTAAATAAATATCAATGATTCAAAGTCTTCCAAACCACATTCCTCGTGTTTGCAGTTGCAGTGAAATAATATTACAGATCATTCAACATTCAGCCAAAAAATTTGAAAATCAAAAATAATTACTGATCTGTAGGTAGAGACTCATCACGAATCTCAATCTCCTCTTCTCATCATCATCATTCATATCTCCTCCCCATATCGGGCGCAACCAATCTTGCGTACAAATCAATGCTTCAACTAGAGCTGTACACGAGTCGAGTCGAGTCGAGTATTGCCCTACTCGTACTCGACTCTTAACTACCGACCGCTGCTCGTACTCGGGCTCTACTCGGCCGAGTAGCATGACCCCCTGCTCGTACTCTACTCGCCCGAGTACGAGCCGAGTACGAGTAGTAAACGAGTCGAGTCGAGGCCGAGTTTTCGAGTCGAGTCCGAGTACGACCACACGAGTTGAGTACCGAGTGCGAGTTTTCGAGGCGAGTTCGAGTCCGAGTCTGAATTTGAGCCCAATTCGAGTAGGGTTTTCGAGTAACGAGTTCGAGCTTTGAGCCAAGTTCAAGTTATAAATTGAAATTAATTTGAATTTCAATTCGATTGTCAATTGAAAAGTTAAACGAAACAATAAAATATATAAAATGCACATAATTACATTACATTGTTACATAATTACATTAACGTATTTACATAATTACATTACATTGTTCAAAATGACAATTTATAACTAATAACCTCTATAAGATGAGTGTCTTCCTGTTCCTGTATTGTCATCTGATCCATCGGAACTGCTATCTATTTTTTCATATACAAATTGATTCACTTCCTCTGAGTCAGAAGGTGAAGAGATTTTTCCTTCGTGCTCTTCTACACTTTCAACTAGATTTTTCAAACTTGCTTTATGTGAAGAATTGTATGTAGTACCCAATGCCCTATAAAATTCACCGAGACGAGTC
Source organism: Magnolia officinalis (assembly GCA_021015155.1). Lineage (NCBI taxonomy): Eukaryota > Viridiplantae > Streptophyta > Magnoliopsida > Magnoliales > Magnoliaceae > Magnolia > Magnolia officinalis. The sequence continues at coordinate 19,384 of JAJHSJ010001918.1, read as the reverse complement.
AGAAATTTCAATTTGTTACTCTTTTTCTTCTTCTTATTTGTCGTACTCGACGAGTAACTTGACCCTGCTTCAACATCGTGTTGTCTTTGACTCGAATATCGCTGAAGTCTAGAAGCATCTTCCATACTGCGTTTTATGGCGATTTGGAATTGTTCTTCCTCCAAAGCTTTTAATCTGGCTTCCTCCTCTACATTTTTTGTGGATGTCATTTGTGTACCAGATCCAGAAGCAGAAGGTTTGGATGGAGTGGAAGGCTTTCTATTCGAATCTAACAGGGCTTGAAAAAGAATTTGGACATCCTTAGGGGCATTGGGGCATGGTTTTGCATCACCACCTCGACATGACAAGTGTAGGCGAAAACGATTAGTCTTGTGCACAAACTTTGCGCCACACAAACCACACTTAATCTTTGTTTTTCCAGACCGTGGCGGTGATTCAACTAGGGAAGCATAGTCCCAAATGTTTGTCGATGGCTCAGATGACGACATATCTACATTCAATTTTTAATAAAAAAATCAGAATATTGATAAATAAATTGAACTTGATATAGCAACAAAAGAAAGCAATATAAATGTATCAAAATTCAAAAATAAAAGTAAATGAACAGGCATATGTAAATAAATATCAATGATTCAAAGTCTTCCAAACCACATTCCTCGTGTTTGCAGTTGCAGTGAAATAATATTACAGATCATTCAACATTCAGCCAAAAAAATTGAAAAATCGAAAATAATTACTGATCTGTAGGTAGAGACTCATCACGAATCTCAATCTCCTCTTCTTCATCATCATCATTCATATCTCCTCCCCATATCGGGCGCAACCAATCTTGCGTACAAATCAATGCTTCAACTGTGTTTGGCGAAAGTGAGCTTCGATACTTGCTCACAACCCTGCTCCCTGTGCTGAATGCGGATTCTGATGCCACTGTTGAAACTGGTATTGATAATATGTCCCGTGCCATCACAGATAATGTAGGGTATTTTGATTCATTAACCCTCATCTTCCACCATTCCAACACATCAAATTCAGCTCGCACTACGATTGACTCCTTGAGGTACATTTCTAACTCTGATTCCTTAGTATCAACTCCCATTCGTGCTTGTGCCAAATATGATATGTATTCATTTAGCACATCCGGATTACCAGGTACAGAAATATCCGCATCTCTACTTTCTTCAACACCCACTGCAGGTAAAGTATTAACATACGATTTATATAGATCTTCAAGGGCTTCACGAACCTTAGACGTTTCTGCTGCCGCTCTTTCAGTAGGATAAAGCTTCATGAAAATAAAGCTAACCAATCCCATATTACAACGGGGATCAAGAACAACTGCCAAGGACATCAACAGATGACATTCGTGCCAGTATTTATCGAACTTCGTCTTCATACCAACTGTCATCTGACGTATGAAATCTGGACCCGCACTGGCATTTTTCTGCAGAGCATCCTTAATCTTCCAAAGAGACGGAAGAAACAGATTCGCGGTTGGATACTGATTCCCAGAAAAAATCTTCGTGCAATCGTAGAAAACTTGGAGAAATGTGTGAACTTGTTGTGCTTTGACCCAATCATCTGTGCTCGGCAACCAAGAATACGTTCTGTCACGCGCCGCATATTCAGGAAATGCAAGCTGTAATTCTATTGCCGCATCTAACATTTCATAGGTCGAGTTCCAACGTGTACAGACATCCAACTTCAACGTTTTTTTAGATGGCACATTCAAACGTTGGATGATGTCATTCCATACACTCAGCCTTGATGGCGACCCCCTTATATATTTCACACTTTCTCTTATGTTCTCTATAGTGTCGTCGATTGCTTTCAGCCCTTCTTGTACAATCAAATTTATAATATGGGCACAACATCTAACCTGAAATATTTTTCCTTCAAAAAATAAATTTCCTGTAGCCCTGAACTGGTTACGTAAGCATGAAATGACACTGTCATTTGCTGAAGCATTGTCTAAAGTTATTGCTGAAATTTTTTTCTCAATGCCCCAGCCTTCTAGACAACTGTAGATGCAATCTGAAATAAGTAAACCAGTATGTGGAGGAGGAAGGTGTTTGAAGTTCAAAATTCTCTTGCATAGTTTCCAATCCTTATCGACATAGTGAGCGGTTAATGAAATGTATCCTTTTCTTTGATTGGACGCCGTCCATAAATCAGAAGTCAAAGCTATTCTGTTCACTGAAGCTAAAACTTCTTTCAGTTTCATCTTCTCCTTTACGTACATCTTCATGCTTTCTCTCTGCACTGTGACGCGGGAGACATTCTCGACCCGAGGGTTAAGGAATTGACAGAAAGCCCTAAACCCTTTACTTTCAATCATTCTGAAAGGTTTTTCTTCCAAAATCACTAATCTAGCAAACCACTCATTCAGCTTCTCCTTGTCAAACTTATGAGTGGACACTACGCCTTGGGAGTCGTCCCCTTCTGACTTCGTAAATGACAACGTCTGTTGGCCGGGAGGAGGGAGTCTTGCTTTCTTAGGACACGTCTTCAAATGTCTAATTAGATGTGTCGTAGATCCTCCTGGAATCTTGCTGAATAACCCTTTGCAGTTATTACACTTTATCTTCTGTACACCGTTAACTGTCACGTCTTCGAAATCATCCCACACTGCTGATCTCTTCTTCTTCCCTTTGCATGCGGTTGACGTGTCTGTGTCTCCCTCTACTATTAGAGGAGATGTGGCCGATGCACCCATTCCAGGGGTATTTGGGCTTTCGTCTTGACTAGCCATCTATAAAATAAAATTCTTGATATGTTATACGGCTATACCTAGGGGCTAGGGTCCTAGATGGCTAGACGGCTAGACCGCTAGACGGGAATAATTACTTAACTGTCTAAATCAGTCACCCATTCAAAGTTAGATGGATTGTAATGCTTCATTTTCCAATTTAAATGCTACGCCGAAATTCCGGCAGCATCTCCCCTTATCTCTCCAGAATATATTAATCTTGTATTTGATTCTCATGTCAATTATCAACACAAAGTGTGGACATTTGACGACGAAAATAAATACATGAAATATATCCAGAGAGAAAAAGGAGAGACGAAACCAGAACAGGCATATGCATTTAAATTGGAATAAATGAAGACATTACAATCTATCTAACCCTGAACTGTCCAAAAAGGGACAATTTGAACGATTTCTATGCATCCAAGAACACACTGAATCTATGTCTGGCAACATAGAAATCTTCAAATGGGCAACTGATTATCCTATATACTACAAGTCTACAACTAGAACAATACAAATAATTCATATCTATGCAAACAAAGGAGCATGCTGAAATTGACATTTATCATATAACTAACTAATAACAATTAACAATATGTCATATGAAAAGCCAAAGACATCTTAATGTGGTGCCATTTAACACTAACAAAGTAAAAAGTAAATTGTCATTTATAAAGTAAATTAAGTCAATTCAATGTATGTATTGTATATCCATCTATTTTGCCCTCTCATTTTAATGTGTGCCAAAAAAATTGAAGCATATCCAAATCTAAGTAAACACGCCCGGCCAAACAGGCCCTAAAAGTGGTGGCGACTGGGCGTTCGCCCGGCCAAACAGGCCCTAAAATTGGAGGCAAGTAAACAGTACAGTGGTCAGTGGGCCCCAAAAAGTTTTTAATGGTGGGCGACTGGACGTTCGCCCGGCCAAACAGGCCCTAAAACTGGAGGCAAGTAAACAGTACAGTGGTCAGTGGGCCCCAGGAAGTTTTTAATGGTGGGCGACTGGGCGTTCGCCCGGCCAAACAGGCCCTAAAATTGGAGGCAAGTAAACAGTACAGTGGTCAGTGGGCCCCAAGAAGTTTTTAATGGTGGGCGACTGGGCGTTCGCCCGGCCAAACAGGCCCTAAAATTGGATATAATCCCAATATCCCATCCAGTTCGTCCAGCCAAACAGGCCCTAAAATTGGATCCCATCCAGTTCGCCAGGCCAAACAGGCCCTAAAATTGGATTCCATCCAGTTCGCCCGGCCAAACACGCCCTAAAATTGGATCTAATCCCATCCAGTTCGCCCGGCCAAACAGGCCCTAGAAAGTTCAATCGTACCGACCGGGCGTTCAATCCTCCTCCATCGATCTTAATCCCACAATTATATTAGCAATTTCTACTATATATTAGCAACAAAAAATAAAAAATCCACCCCAGGCCTTACCGGGCGAGCAGAAGAGGGACGACCGAAGGCGGCAGCTGCGTGGCAGGGCGATGGCAGCGAAGAGCTGAGGCACCGGACGAGTGGCAGTGAAGAGCTGAGGCACCGGACGAGTGGCAGCGACGAGCTCTGGGAGAGGGAGAGAAATTTTTGAATGCTCGCTGGGAGGGAAGGGGTCGAGTAGGGTTTGAAAACGACGGGTGGGGTGGGGTAGGGTTTGAGCGAGTTGAGTGCTGGACGGGAAAATGACGGGTGGGGGTACGGTTTTTTTTTTTCGGGCGTTTATATAATACACATGTACGAGTCGAGTACCGAGTCGAGTACCGATAGACTCGTACTCTACTCGTAATGTAAACGAGCAGTGAAAACCCGCTCGTACTCGGCTCTAACTCAGGCGAGTCGAGTACGAGTCGAGTATTCCGAGTCGAGTCGAGCGAGTACTCGAGCCATAGTCTGCTCATGTACAGCTCTAACCGTGGTATAAGAAACCTGTATTTTATGGTAATTTTGTTGATAGCTCGGCTGTCGACACACATGCGCTAACTCACATCTTTCTTTGGAGTTAATAGAGCTGGTACAGCACATAGACTCATGCTTTCTCGAATAAGACCCTTACGGATCAACTCCTTTACTTGTCCCTGCAGAATCTCACACTCATTCAGACTCATTCGATAATGAGGACGATTAGGTAAACTGGACCTAGGGACAAAGTCGATATGGTGTTGGATATCTCGCATGGGGGGTAACCCATCGGGAAGGTCATCAGGCCAAATTTCTTTGAATTCATGTAGCAGGGGCCTTAGTCTTTCAAGGATGATGGTATGCTCGAGTTCTTCCCATTTTACAATTAATGCATAAGTCTGTCCTATTTCTTTAGATTCTTCCACGAAGTCCTATATGGTTAAGAGAAAACGACCCTCTACTTTAGAAGTTTCAGGTGGTCCCTCTGGATCCATAGGGGCCAATATGGTCTTTCGGCCGTCCTTGACGAAGATATATATGTTATCTCGCCCTTTATGAGTTGCGTCACGGTCAGATTACCTGGGCCGACCGAGTAGTATGTGACATGCTTCCATGTCAACCACATCGCATACTACTTCATCCTTATAATGTTTGCCAATTGAAAAGGATATGGTGCACCGTTCAGTTACTTTTGTTTTGCTGACCTTCTTGATCCAACCGATTGTATATGGAGAGGGATGACGCTCCGTTTTCAATTGTAATTTTTCTACCATGATTTTGGATAAGATGTTCTCGCTGCTCCCACTGTCAAAGATCACGTCACGAACCTTTCGATTCACCGTACACCTAGTGTGGAAGATGTTATGCTGCTATGGATGCACTTCTTTTCTTAGCGCATATAATAGTCGTCTCACGACGAGCGAGTCGCCGTGATCTTCCTGAACCCAACCTAAATTATCTATCCCGTTCTCGGTGGTATGCTCCTGTTCTTCAATATCTGGATCTTCATAAGCATTATCAGCACTACCATCATTGATGGCGAGATTTGCCACTTTTCGCTGGGGACAAGTATTTGATAGGTGGCCCGGTTGGCCACAACAATAGCAGTTGTCGGGCCTTAGCCGAGCATAGGGGTTCGGGATTCTACTTGGACCAGCAGCAGTCGATATGCCCCTTTGGGGTCTAGCCTGATCTCGGTTCTCAGACGTAGGAGGTTGAGTGCGTGCCCCTAAGGGCTCCTTCCCCTTGGGCTGTGCAGTTCCCTGGAGCGGACCTACCACAGGGATCCTTACAGTAAGATAGGTCCGTGTGTTAGGACGTTCAAGTTGCGCTTCTACCCGAGTAGCCAACTTGATCGTATTATTCATTGTTCAGACGGACTGCATCTGGACCTGATCCTGGATAGTCATACGCAATCCACCGTTGAATCGGGCGACTTGCTGCGATTCAGTCTCAACCAAATCGTTACACGCCGCCAGATAGTAAAATTCTTCTGCGTATTCTCTCACCGACCGACTACCCTGTTGACAATTTTGGTATTGTTAGAATAATACCTGATCGTAATCGCTAGGGAAGAATCGGGCACGTAGTAGCTGCTTCATCCACTGCCAAGTGCGGATTGGATGATTTCGTCTGCCTGGTTCGCGCGAGTTGCAGTTGTTCCCACCAAGCTAAAGCTCCTCCTTTCAGCTTGTAGGCCACAAGCTTGACCTTCTTTGCTTCAGGGATGTCCATATATTCGAAAAATCTCTCAACTTCAGAAAGCCAATCGAGGAAATCCTCAATGTGTAGTTGGCCATTGAAGCTAGGAATATCAATCCGCATCTTGAATTCTCGATCTGTTTGATCTACTCGATCGCCGCCAGGTCTGGGGTGTGGGAAGATTATGTCATTGATTTCCTCCTCACTGGAGCCCCCTTCCTCAGGAATGACCCTTGGATGCACTGCCGGCACTATCCTACGATCAGGGCGATTATGAGTTTCAGCAATTGGCGGTGGAGGATTACCACCAGGAACACGGAGTTACCTTATGTTTTCTGCCAAGAGATCCGCTATGCGGTCGATGGAAGCCTGCAGCCCTTACATGGATTGTCAATTCTCTTGTTGTGCTACTTCGAAAGCTGTCGCCGTTAAAGGTAAATTCCCTGGAGCACCGCTCATGGGATTGTTGTCCGACCCGTCATTATAAGCCATCGATCCGAGGAGAAACCTCACTTTGATACCAAACTGACGCAGAGGAGGACGTGAGGTCGAGCACCGTCTTCCTCAAGAGGATAAGTATTCCGAATCCACGAAACTTCTCTGGACTCCTTACAGAGACTTCTCGAATCCACGAGGAAAGAAAGCATAAAATATAAATAAATTCTAATAATTCGAAATTGTTTAACGAATGAATAAAAACGAGTTTGCAACCCTTTAAATAGGGATACCAAGCAATGGAAAAGAAATCAGAATCAAACTTGACTTATTATTTAGAGATGGTTGTGATTTCTACTAAACATCACAATTTTAAGCCAAAAATAGTGTCCTATTTGGCTTAACCATGTTATTCTCCTAATTATTTTAAGCACTTTTCATGTTGGATACAACTCCTAAAACCCAAAGGATGAAGAGCTATAATCAAACTAAAACTTACTATAAGTAGTAAAAATCAAAATAAAACGAAAAGTCAACCGTCAATTTGATGGAATATCACAAATTCGGCATGAGCAATACGGTGTATCTTGGTTAGGTGGCTAAAGTAGCTCATCCTACCCAAAAATCATATATGGCATGTCGGATAACTCATTCCGGTTTGCGAGATATGCCCATTTTAAGGTTCTGACGGTCCGAATCACTTCCACCTCCGATCGGGCCTTTTCTGGTCCATCTTGGCCATGAAATTGTACCGCAACCCACTCTATAGACCTGGGCATCGATCCTGTTCGGATTGGATTAGGTTCAACTCGACTAGATTCGAAATTTCACAGGCTTTACCCGAATCCGATCAGATCCGTGCTCGGATCTGGGCCACATGATTCGGACAGATCCGATGCATGGTTTATGTGACTCGAACAGTGTCCGACTCAGTTAGAAAAACTGAGTCGGATCTGGTTGGATAGAATTTGGATATATAAATTTAATTAAATTGTTTCATGTGGTGTGGTCTATTTTAACCTTTAATATACCTACTTTTTGTACTCAATGGCTAAAATAATATGTAAAAATTGATGAACGGCTTAGATAAAACATACACATCAAGGTGGGCCCCACATGGCTATGAGAAAACTTTCAATGATCCGTGTACAGCGTTTAATATTGAATATAATCTTTAACGTGCCGTGCACGAAATAAACAACTTGCCTTTCACGCAAGCAGAGTTCTACATGTGATTTCTTAATCCAAGTGAGCAGATCTAATCATAGGGTATGTGTTATATCAAAACCGTTCATCTATTTTCCAAGCTCGTCTTAAGGCTTGAGACGAAAAATAAGATGGATCTAACTATCGAGTGGACCACACGAATGGTTTAACAGTGAAAATCATTATATGCTGCTATTTGTGGTGTGGGCCACATGATCTTTGGATATTATTTATTTTTCGCATAATACTCTATAATTATCTCTAACAGTATATGAACGGTGTAGATATGATAAATACATCACTGTGGGGCCCATAACTTTGATCTCCTTTGAACCGTCCGTACAGCACGGAGCTCGAGAAGCGCCTGCAACTCGAGAGGCGGACGAGTACAGCTGTACTCTGGAAAGGAAACGGACTGGCTACTCTCCTTGCCACCAGACGTCCGTGCTCAGTGGGCCCCACCATGATGTATGTGTTTCATCCATGCCCTCCATCTATTTTTATAGATCATTTTAAGTCATTAGAAAAAAAATGAAGTATATTGAAATCTCAAGTGGACCACATTATAGAAAACAGTGTTGAATTAATTTTGACCATTAAAAATGTTATGTAGGCCATAAAAGTTTTCGATCAAGCTGATATTTATTTTTTCCCTTCATCCGAGTCCTCATGACTTGATCAATATATTTTATGCAATTTATGTGTTTTATCCACACCGTCCATCCATTTTTAAGAAAAATAGGGTAAAAAATAAAAAATATATTTTATATTACCCGCCCACCTATAGGTTCGGGTCCGTTCGGTGCGGTTCGGGTCCCATCGTTCGGATATTCGGGTCGAGTCTGTCCGAACAAAGGTCTATCCGAACCTGACCCGAAAAAAATCGGATCCAGAAACCACAACCCGATCAGACCCGATCTTGACCGTCGGTTCTGTTCGGAACGGGTTGGATCGGGTCGGATCCGCCGGATCGGGTCACAAATGCACACCTCTATTGCTCTATATCGAAGGAAAACATACTAGGGCACACATGATGGATGGAGTGGATGTCATGCACACATCACGGTGGACCTGTTACACAATATTGTAGAGGAGACGACCTCAATAGATAAATAAGAAAAGTCAATTGCTGAGCTGAGATAGACTTTAGCAGAAGAAATTGTGCCCTATATATACCATGTTCTCTCATGGTTTGCCACAATACAAGTTCATCTCTCCAAAACCAAAAGACATGGACACACCTTTCATGCCCATGGGTGTCTTTGGAATTCTAAGCGAAGCACTCAAAATCCCATCCAAAAATGGAAAGCTCTTCCTTTCCATTACCCTTCTCCTCCTCATCCCATCCTCTCTTCTATACCTAGCCAAAGACTTCGAAATCAAGCCGTTGGTAATGGATATATCAGAAAAATCATTCATGTTGCAAGACAATGATCCCCAACGGCCTGCATACGCCAAATTGATGGGTGCAATTAATAGGGTGTGGGACTTAATCTTTATGCGGAATAGGCCCATGGATCTGTCTGTGCATGGAACATAGCGATCAGGGGTCAGATAGCTTACCTAGCTGTGACGCCGCCATGGAAGCGGAGAATAATACCAAAATACCTGTAGAGCTTAGGATCTTCCTCTCCTTCACACCCTTTCTGCAATATGATAGATGGACTACGAATTGAATTTTGCTGTTGGTGTAGGATCGGGGACCCAGCTCTCTAATATATAGGGACGTGGAGAGAGAGTTTGAAACCCATCACAACTCTCTCTCTCTCACGCTCCACATTGCACTATCCTAGTTCAACTCAACTGCCTTGCGTAAGGCTTTAGCATTCCACCCCAAATACGCAGTGCTGCGCGTACAGATTGCGCAGCGTATCACCTTAAGTGGGGCCCACTAATTAACTCAATCAAACAGTCCAACTAGAATACAATCCAGATCGTTGATGACAGTAAGGCCCACCACATAGAGTTCTTACATTCTCCCACTTGGGCCTCATTGAGCAACGTCAATGATTGTCATAAAAATTTGAAAACAAGTTTTGATATTAAGAAAACATCTGAATGGTTAACCCATGAAATAGTTGGACAACATGAGTAATGCTATTCAATCTGGTCCATCAAGACTGTCAGTATTGAAACACGGTAGTCGTCACAACATTTAATTTTGGCGAAGTGAGACTAAGCGCGATCACAAGTGCTTTCAATCTTAACGACATAGATTACGAACAGGAAATGTGGTATAAGGATTACACACTTTAGCGTGATGATATGTGCCTATCCTTAAGAGGTCCTGAAGCTTTTACATGTCTCCAAAAAAAAAAAAAACACGACTGTAGTTCTACTTACTCAAAATTTGCGCATATATATAGAGAAGCAGAAATGAATCTTTATATCAAAATCATCCAAATAAACTGTATAAAACGAGATCTCTAAGTGTCTGTGAAAATAAAAATACACTCAACTCCCACTAACTGAAAACATCTGTGGGATCAATGACTCCCATGGATGTCACATGTTCCTGAAATGGCGTGATAGGGAGCCCTTTAGTGAGCGGATCTGCAATCATCTGCTTAGTGCCGATGAATTTCACGGACACTTAATGATTCTGAACTCTTTCCTTTACAACAAGGTACTTGATGTCGATATGTCTCGACCTTGACGAATGCTTGTTGTTACTAGAGAAGGAAATAGCAGCCGAATTATCGCAAAATATTCTCAGTGGTTTCGGGATATGCTCCAGTACCCGCAAACCTGAGAAGAAACTCTATAACCATAGTGCCTGATTAGATGCCTCATGACAGGCAATAAATTCAGCTTCCATAGTGGATGAGGCTGTGGTAGACTGTTTCACGCTTTTCCACGACACAGCTCCTCCCACCATCATGAAGATGTATCCTGAAGTAGACTTCTTAGTATCAATGCAGCCTGCGAAGTCTGCGTCCGAATATCCGATCAGCTCCAACGGATTAGATCTTCTGTATGTGAGTCCGAAGTCTTTCGTTCTCTGAAGATACCGTAATACTTTCTTCGCAGCTATCTAATGTTGCAATCCTGGATTAGATAGGTATCTTCCCAACATTTCAGTGACAAAGGCAATGTCCGGTCGCGTACAGACTTGAGCATACATGATGCTCCCTACTACTGATGCGTACGGATATTCTTTCATTCGATTCTTCTCTAAATCATTCTTTGGACACTGAAATAGACCAAATTTGTCGCCCTTTACAATGGGCGACTTTCCTGAAGCACAATTTTGCATGCCATACCTTTCGAGTACCCTAGTAATATAGGCCCTCTGTGACAGGCTGAGCAGTCCAAGTGTTCTGTCACGGCGAATCTCAATGCCGATGAAGTAAGAAGCTTCACCAAGGTCTTTCATTTCAAACTTTTGAGATAAGAATTTCTTGGTGTCGCTCAACATCCTGGTATCACTACTAGCCAACAGAATGTCATCAACATACAAATCATCATAACGAACTTACTCCCACTGGTTTTAATGTAGATGCATTCATCTGCAGTGTTTTCTACAAAACCATATGAGGAAATTACTTCATGAAACTTAAGGTACCACTGTCGCGATGCCTGTTTCAACCCATAGATGGACTTCTTAAGTTTGCAAACCAAATGTTCTGAGCCAGTAGCTACAAAACCTCGGGCTGCTGCAACATGTATACATTCTCATTTAGATCCCCATTGAGAAATGCAGTCTTTACATCCATCTGATGTAACTCTAAATCCATATGAGCTACAAGAGCCATTATGATCCTGAATGAGTCTTTCTTAGATACTGGAGAGAAAGTCTCCTTAAAATCAATGCCCTCACGCTGGTTAAAACCCTTGGCAACAAGTCGGGCTTTATACCTTTCAACATTACCCTTGGAGTCCCTTTTGGTTTTAAATATCCATTTAGAACCAATCGGCCTTATTCCAGTAGGTAACTCTACAAGATCCCATACTTTATTGTCTTGCATGGATTTTAACTCATCTTTCATGGCATCAAACCAACGAGAAGGATCAGCACTGTGTTTTGACTTGTGTAAAGGATGCAGGATCCTTTTCCACCCCTATGTCAAAGTCGTGCTCCTGTTAGTATACGATGTAGTCGTCTCGATTTACAGGCCTTTTCTCTCTTTCAGATCTTCTCAATGGTTCATCTTGCTGGGTCTGATCTTGATTTTCCTCATCAGTGGTTTGTATATGAGGTTCTACGTGGTGTTGTGCAGTGACTGCAGGATCGACTGCATCATTAATGTCCACGTGATCTGAATTGACTATGACTGGAGTCACAGTCCTTTGTTCCTCAAATACAAAATTTCTTATGTTCGTGCTCCCACTGTTTTCAGTGTCCTCAATGAATCTGGCATTCCCAGTCTCAGCAATCCTGATAGAGTGGGAAGGACAGTAGAATCGATAGCCTTTTGATCTTTCTGGATATCCAATGAAGAAACAACTTACGGTTCTAGGATCAAGCTTCTTTTCATGCGGGTTATAAATTTTGGCCTCAGCAGGACAACCCCAAACATGTAGATATCGGAGACTTGGTTTTCTCCCATTCCACAACTCAAAAGGAGTTTGGTTAACTGCTTTGCTGGGGACCCTGTTTAGTATATGAACTGCGGTTTTGATCGCATTACCCCATAGAGATTCTGGCAATGTCGTATTACTGACCATGCTTCGCACCATATCCATAAGGGTGCGATTGCGTCTCTCAGCCACTCCATTCTACTTTGGAGTACCAGGCATAGTGTACTGAGCGACAATGCCATAATCCTACAAATATTTAGCGAATGGCCCTGGGTTGCGTCCTGATTCGTCATATCTGCCATAGTATTCACCACCACGGTCAGATCTGACAACTTTAATTCTCTTATCGAGTTGATTTTCAACTTCGGCCTTATAGATTTAAAAGCATCCAGGGCGTCTGATTTCTCACTTATAAGGTATAGGTACCCGAAGCGAGAGTAGTCATCTATAAAGGTAATAAAATATTTGTAGCCACTCCATGAGGCTGTAGGGAATGGTACACAGATATCTGTATGTATAACCTCTAATAGACCTACACTCCTGGTTGCACCTTTCTTTCTTGTTCTAGTTTGTTTCCCTTTTATGCAATCAATGCATACTTTATAGTCAGAGAAGTCTAGAGAATGCAAAATTCCTTCTCGCACAAGCCTGTCTAATCTCTCACGAGATATATGGCATAGCCGTCTGTGCCACAACATGGAGGAATTCTCATAGTCTAATCTTCGCTTGGATCCCACTTTATTTTCATGCAAAGAATTAATATTATAGACGTGAGAGGCAATCAAGTCTAACTGGTATAAGTTGTTTACTATAGAGCCGGTTCCAATTTAATTGAATTAAAGTAAATACCAAAACTTTTATTTTCAAAATGGAATGAATATCCCAACTTATCCAAACAGGAAATTGAAACTAAATTGCACCTTATAGACGGCACACAAAATGTATCTACTAAATTCAAAATTTGACCAGACTTCAACTTAAGCCTATAGACTCCTATTGCCTCCACGTCAACCTTAACACCATTGCCTACGTATACTGAGCGCTCCGCATCAGTTGGTGGCCTGGCCTATAGTAATTCCTGCATAGAAGTGCATATGTGAATAGTAGTTCCTGAATCTATCCACCAGGAATCCATTGACACATCTGTTAGATTAGATTCAAAACAGACAAGAACAGAATGATTACCTTTCTTTATAAGCCAATTCTTAAAACTTCGCAGTCTTTCTTGAAATGACCCGCCTTATTGCAAAAGAAGCACGGTTTGCCTTTAATCCGTTTGCGTTTAGATCCATTTCCAGATTGATTCTCATGGTTTCCAGATGGAGGACCAGAGAATCTATTATTAGAACCTTGTTTCCTCTTATTCTTACCTTTATTCCCTTGCCTTTGCCCATGACCTGAGGTCACCATATTAACATTTTGAATTTTGACCACCTGCCTGATCCTGTATTCTTCTTGGACACACTGAGTGATAAGTTCATCCAATGTCCACATGTCCTTTAGAGTGTTGTAGTTTACCAGGAACGTGCCGAATTGGGGAGGTAGGTTATTCATGATCAAATGAACCAGTTGATCATCAGTGAGTACAAGTCCTAGAGCACGGATCTTAGAAACAACCTCGATCTGCTCTACAATGTATTCACGGATGTTGCCTTTTCCATTGTAGGATGAACGAGTCAATTTATTCAGAAGGATGCCCACTTCAGATTTATCAGATTTTTTGAACCTTTTTCCCATTTCAGCCAGGAAAGTTTTGGCATTATCGGTTTCAGGCATGGCGCCCTTCATAGATTCAGAAATCGAATACTTAATTACTTTCAGGCATGTATCATTTGATCTAAACCATGCAACCCATCGATTATATTCAGCTTCAGTAGCATCATCAGATGGTTCTGGCGGTTCAGGTGTTATCAGGGCCAGATCTAATTGAAGACAGCCCAGTACAACTTCAATGGCGTTCTTCCATTGAGCGTAATTAGATCCATTTAGGGCAGGGACTTGAGTCTGATTAGTTGGAATTGAGACTGAAAATAAAGGAGATACATATACTCACATTAGTTCATTATTTCACAAAAAATTTCGTGAATGTAAATAAATATCAGGCAAAGATAACTGATTCAGTTGCTAAGGGAGGCATCAACTGAATCATCCAAGATGACGATGGGCCCAACCATCGCATCCTGGTGAGAATCTGTTACATCATTATCATTCCTCCTGTGGGTGGTAATAATAACATGCTAGTGATCCTCCTGAACATGAAGCTAAGTAATGTCAGTGATGTAAATCTGAGATACTCAACACCTATGGTGAGATGAGTCTTTCAAATTTACATTACCTACACCATTTACTCCACCCGTTCACGTGACCGCCATACGATAATCATCTGTGTTTTCGTTACCGTACGTATGGAAAATGAACGCAACTGTATGCAATCCTCCTTATCCAATGTTACAAGTCTGTATTTGTAAAGTTTTCATCGATTGAGGTCACTATGGTGGCTAACACAACCGAATCCAAAACTACAAATATAAACTTTAGGATTGCTATTATAATCCTGCTTCAGTGAATTATACTTAAATTAGTTTGATACGGCCCATAAGATGGTCAATATTGATCATTGGATGATAGAGAAACTATGGATGAAAAAACTAAGGACATGTTTGGCTCTCTATGATTCAATGGTCCATATGAGACCTTTAAGGATGGGTAGTGGGCCTACAGCTGAGCCGCGTCGAAAACTCCATATGATCAGGTCATCATGAATGAGTAAAACAGATCTAGCCTATATCATTTTCATGATAGATATGAAGCATTAACCTTTAACAACTAGATATACACTCCCATTGGGAGTGTATAATTATGAACGGATCAGCCCATATATTGAATATTTATAAAGGTTATGATCGATATTTATCTATCTAGAGAATGAGCCAGATCAACTTCTCATCATGAAGTGCACACATGGATCAGATGTGGGCCTGGATAAGATGTGATTTTAATGTGAACACATGGTTCATATAAATGGGCCCAATTAACATCCATCTTAAAGTCTCCTGGTGAGCCCACTGGGTGATAAAAATTAAAACTTGATCCATTGTCCCAGAGTATATGTAATGGGCTTCGAACAGGTGTCAGGCCCAATACAAAAATTAGGTGGATATAAACTCGAAATGGCCCCTGACGAGCGTCAGGCCCAGCAGGAAGGATTAAGGTGGATCCCGTTCACGGGTCCAAAATAGAACCCGAACTGATGAAATCGGGTCCGAAAGGCCCGACCTCATATAAGGTCGTTTACGACCCAAAAACCAGTCGAAAAATCAGTCATTCTCGACTGTCTGAGAGAGAGCAGTAGTTGGAGAAAGCTCATGCGAGAGCTTCGCCGCCAGCATCTGCCAGCAGAACCTCTCCATGTGACGATGATGGCTGCCGCAGAGAGAGATCTAAGTGCTGGCTGGTGGTGATGTCTTCGACGATGGACATCTCAGGGAGCAGACGACCATCGTCGTCGACGAGGCTACATGTTAGGTTCCACCACCTTGATGCTTATGGAGGGAGAAACCAATGCATGAGAAGAAGAAGATGGCCGGAATCCGGGCTTAGCTGAGATGAAGGCGCACAACCGACAATGAGAGATGCCGGCGAAGTCCTAGAATCCACGGCTGTCTCCCTAACAGTCACAGGTGAGGGTATAGGATGAATCCCGATGCCCTAATCACTAGATTTGTGGATATAGAACTAGAATCCCTAATTGAAATTTATTTGTGATTCGAACACAATAAAATCCCCAAATTTATCTAGGGTTTAGGGTCTGAAATCCCTAATTAGATGTATTTGGAGTTCGAATAATCCCTAATTGACTGGATTTAGGATTTCGAACTCAAGATCCCTTAATTACATAATTTGGGGATTCAAATCTGAAATCCCTAATTCTGATTTGGGGATTCAGATATGAAATCCCTAATACTGATTTGAAATTTGAAATCCCAATTTTTGGGAATTCGAAACTCTGATTCTTGAATTTGAATCCCTAGAGGGTGAATCTGGAATTGATGAATCTGATCATCTATGCTTATGCACAGACGGCTCTGATACCAAATGTGGGACTTAATCTTTATGCGGAATAGGCCCATGGATCTGTCTGTGCATGGAACATGGCGATCAGGGGTCGGATAGCTTACCTAGCTGTGACGCCGCCATGGAAGCCGGAGAATAATACCAGAATACCTGTAGAGCTTAGGATCTTCCTCTCCTTCACACCCTTTCTGCAATATGATAGATGGGACTACGAATTTTGCTGTTGGTGTAGAATCGGGGACCCAGCTCTCTAATATATAGGGACTGTGGAGAGAGAGTTTGAAACCATCACAACTCTCTCTCTCTCTCTCACGCTCCACATTGCACTATCCTAGTTCAACTCAACTGCCTTGCGTAAGGCTTTAGCATTCCACCCCAAATACGCAGTGCTGCGCGTACAGATTGCGCAGCGTATCACCTTAAGTGGGGCCCACTGATTAACTCAATCAAAACAGTCCAACTAGAATACAATCCAATCGTTGATCAGTAAGGCCCACCACATAGAGTTCTTACCATTCTCACCCTTGGGCCTCATTGAGCAACGTCAATGATTGTCATATAAAATTTGAAAACAAGTTTTGATATAAGAAAAAACATCTGAATGGTTAACCCATGAAATAGTTGGACAACATGAGTAATGCTATTCAATCTGGGTCCATCAAGACTGTCAGTATTGAAAACACGGTTAGTCGTCACAACATTAATGTAGGCGAAGTGAGACTAAGCTCTTAGTTGAGCCCTTAGTAATACTTCATATAAATAGAAACAAAAGGATTACAAGTAGGAACATCATAACCATTTCAAACTTATTACACAAATACAATCTCCTATATCCCGAGCTCCATATCCCAATTGAGCCCTCAGTAATACTTCATGTGAAATAGAAACAAAGGATTACAAGGAGCAATATTATAAACGATTTCAAATTTATTACACAAATACGATCTTCCATATCCGGAGCTCCATAATCTTGATATCAAACAACCCTGACCATACACTAGAGTGGCCCACATACGCATACTAAGGCCTAGATAACTGCAGATTCAGGGAAAGAGAGGCATCAACAAGAGGAGAGCATCAACAAGAGGAATGGTGCGAAACCAAACTATACCCACCCTCCCCTTCTATCTCAACTTTCTCTCCATGGCTTTTCTTACACTCAATGTAAAACATAGTAAAAACCATAAATAAGAGTATGGTCTCAAGGGATCCAATATTCACCAGAACAAGAGAGCTGGGTGGGTTAGGTGCATAACCTGCATGGCTTGACCCGAGAACCCAATATATGGCTAACCCAACTAGTTTAAAAAGAACGTAGATAATATAACCTTGCCGCTTTCTTCCTTTGATCAGCTCTGCAGCTTTCGCAAGTGCTCCTATCCCATAATTCCTCTCTTCGATGACCGAAATTACAATACCCAAGTTGCAAATCACAGCGAAATAACCATAAAAACAAAGAAAACAAAGAGCTAGAACCAATAATAGACAAGCTAATGCAATAGGAAGTCCCGTAGCGAACAATGTAAGCACGCCTATTAGTATCAAGATCAAAAGAAGATAACCCGAATTGAAGAGGATTATGTACAACCATGTGATCACAGGCCGCTTCCACGTCCCTTCCAATCCTTACGAACAACTCGTTGCGTGTTAGATCCTTGCGATAGTAAGCCATGGCCGACGTGGAAATTGTGGCTTGTAATTGCAAGAGTGACACCATAGAAGATATCAATAAGAAGATCACTCTTCCCGGAAACAAGAATTCCAGCATCCTTATTAATTGCACCCATCAATTTGGTGTATCCAGGCTGTTGGGATCAATGTCTTGCAACATGGCTGATTTTGCTAATATATCCGTTACCAACGGCTTGATGCGAAGTTGTTGGCTAGGTATAAAAGAGAGGATGGAAAAGAGAAGAGAAGGGTAATGGAAAGGAAGAGCTTTCCATTTTTGGATGGGATTTTGAGTGCTTCTCTTAGAATTCCAAAGACACCCATTGGCATGAAAGGTGTTGTGTCATGTCTTTTGGTTTCGGAGAGATGAGCTTGTATTGTGGCAAACCATGAGAGAACATATATATATATATATGGGGTAAAAGGTTCTTCCAATATTTTTGATGTGATGGGCGATAATTCCTATCTATGGCCTTTTGATGTGATGGGCGATAATTCCTATCTATGGCCTTGATATTGGTTCGATGCGAGGCATTGTTACTTCCGTAATAAAAAATTATTTCAGACCACATATTTATGGATTAAGGTTCTTCCAATATTTTTGATGAGTTTCAGTGCATGGACCATCCAATGTAGTTTGTATCATATCAACCGTCGGATCACTGAACCATGGGTCAGGAATTGCAAACTCGGATGGACCCGGTATCTGTAGGATGCGAAATGATAACCCACAGTTATTTCTTGTGCATGAATCGCTCAAACTAGCCAGCAGAAGAAAGGTACTATCTGAATTAGGATACATTTACAGATGGCCCATGTGATTAACGGACCAGATTCATCAGACATTCGATTAGTTGGCACATGTGGTGGGGTTTCTGAATCTGTCGCATGAAGATGGGACACCTGCAAAGAGCAATTCCTTCGGTCAGTATCCAAATCGCTACTGAAGTGACGTCACGTAGCTCTGTGGACCCCACCATGATGTATGTGTTGTATCCATACCGTCCAACCATTTTTAGAGACCGTTTTATGGCATTGCAAAGAGAAATGAGATAGATCTAAAGTTCAAGTGGGTCCACTTGAGCTTGGGCCATGACTCATTGTTGGAATCACGCACTAAAATAATCTCTCCAAGTCG